>BMAT01012316.1:44157-50072 GCA_019649035.1 Elysia marginata
TTCGTCATCATTATCATCATCATCATCATCATCTTCACCACCACGACCGTCGTGGACGAACAAGGTCTCTATTTACATACAATATTATTATCGCCACAATCAGCCGTTAAATGAGAACCCAATTGTTGGCAATGAAAGATGTTGTCAGTATGCTGGAGTGAAGCGCTGCAAGAGCTGCTGCTCTGAGTGTTCAAAAGGTTATTTGGTTGGTTATGGCATACGGGGACCCCATGTAAAGCACCCAGGGCAATTGGTAGATTGGGGGCTATCTCAAATGCTCTTTCCCTTTTAAATCGGAATTGAAGTAATGGAATAAATAAGTGTGCATGGTGATCGTCTTGAAATCGCCTCTCCCGGCCTCAAACCAGTTAAGGAATGGTGTGAATTTCCTTTTTTTTTAGAGCAAGTTTAATTATAAATGATTTTTATTACTATCTGTGCAGCACGCACATGATAACTAAATTACAAAACAAAACCACAAAAGCATAATTTTCCTATCTACAACCTTGATTATTTTGCCGTCAAACTGAGATATTGCAAATTCAGTATGCCTGGTGACAGACTCCACACTTGGAGAAGCCGAAAACACTTTCTTCTTCAGAATCGAATTGCCCAAAGCGCTTTTTCCCACACCAGTTTTGCCAATGAGTATAAAATTCACATCTGCGTACGTTGTCGCCGTTTTCTGAAAAAAAAAGGGGAGAGGGCAAGAAGCATTACACAGAAACTAGCATCGTTACCCAGAAAATAAAACAAAAACAAAAACAAAATCTGGGAATGGAAAGTTTTGAGGCGAGGTTGGGGAGTCAGTAAAACGTTCTGTGCACCTATTCTTGAAAGCAACTTAAGCTCGGAAAAGTTCAAGCTATTTCTGAGATGATGAAAAGAAGCATTTGGTTTGAAAGGTAGGCCTAGTGTAAAACTCACTTGGCACAAATATATAAAATTAATGCTTTTGAGGATAGAGAGAGAGGAAGGGGAGGGGAGGTAGAGAGAAGGGGAGAGAGAGAGAGGGAGATGGGGGAGGAGATGGAGAAAAAGCAAGCAAAAGAGAGAGGCGGGGAGAGGGCCTGCCATGACTAAGTAAAAGTTTTTACTTTTTATATTTTAGTTCTATAATGCGCCGCTAATACTATCAAAAATCAAGAATTCTAACTTTTTAAACACATCGGGGCATTCGTAATATCAAAACCTTACTTTAGCCTAAAAATCAAACTTACCCTACAATCGTTCGATTATATTGTTTTCCTCTTTTATGCCCACAAAAAAATTGGAAGTTAACCTTCACAGTGATCCAAATAGCAGTCTTCTGGTTGTTGTTTTTGTTGTTGTTGTTGTTGTTTTTTTTTGTTTTTTTGGTTTTTTTTTTTTTTGGGGGGGGGGTTGCATTCACACCTCAAAACTACCAGTCATACAGTGTCTTATAAATAGGGGAGTAATCAAAGAGAAAAACCGTGTGCTATTTTTGCATTGATATTTTTGAGCTGTCATTCTTGATATGTTCTATAAATTTGGAAGTTACCATACGTAAAAACGTGTCTGCTGTTTTTGCATTGACATATTTTAAGCTGCCACTAGCACTCTTGAAACGCCCTATAAATTTGGAAGAGGTCAAAGGCAAAAAGTGTCTGCTGTTTTTCCATTCGCACTAGTCTTCAAAACCACTTCTAGTTTTGCAGTGTATACTAATTTTGAAGTTATCAAAGGGGGGAAAAGGTTGACGAAGGTTACGAAGGGCCTCTTACCAATTTTTCCAAGCTGTCTTGCAGCATCGTCCTATTGAGAACATCTAGAAAAAAAATACAGAAAATATGGTCAAAGGGAAGGACTATGTTCAAATTCACAACACAAAAATACAACAATTATGAAAACAGAGAATCTGTATCAAACTTAAAAATTTAAGAAAATCCATACTCCAAATAACTTATGAAATATAAATTTATGAGTTTCTTGAGGTTAAAGAAGTTAATAAAAGTTCCAAATTCCACAATGACACTAACTTTTTTTTCCTTTTGAACCAACGGCTAAACATTAATTTAGAAGAGTTCTGCTCTCATGGAAAAGTTCATAAGTTTTTTATAGAACTCAGAGCTAACTCGTATAAAATCTTATCACAGATCAAACCGTTCATTATTTTGGGAATTTAGAATTATTCACCCACAACTCATAATATTTTAGAATTATTCACCCACAACTCATAATATTTTAAAACTATTCACCCAAAACTCATAATGTTTAAGAAATTTTCACCCACAACTCATAATATTTTAAAATTATTCACCCAAAACTCATAATATCTTAGACTTATTCACCCAAAGCTTATAATATTTTTAACATTATTATTTCCCTACATGGGGTACAGACATCTATCTCATCTTAGTTATCTGACGCCACTGAAAACCACTAGCGTAATCATTTTGCTCTGATGTTTACTCACCAGCCCCAACATAGAAGCTCCCCGAGCCGCATTGGTTAAGTGCTCCTTCCAGATGACCACTGTGTGGTCCGGCCCCAGGCCAAACACCAGTCGCTCCCAAGGCCTTTCGAGTGACCACCGTCAGTACTGGAGCACCGCTGCTTCCTTTACATGTCTCTGCACTGTACGTGTACATGAACTCAGTCATCATAGACTGTTCTGGGTCATACTTTGCTTTGCTAACTATCTCACCAACAGTGACTTTTTTGGGCATTCCATGAGGGTGGCTTACCACGACACAGAGCGTAGACATCACGGATTCTTTGACGTCCCATTTCAAAAGTTCGTAGCGTTCCACGGCGTCCATCAGTTGACGGACAAGCTCGTGATCATGGGAGATGCAAAGCAAGACACACACATCATCCTGTTGGCTGTTATCCTCCACGTCATGACCATATAGTGTAGTGAACGCAGAGCTTTCATCGCTGTCATAAAACAGGTCCGCCTCCGTGCTTTTCGCTTCTCTTTGGTCGTACACGACATGACATGCTGTGAATATCTCAATCTTCCACCAAGTAGTAGTTGATTGAATATTCACTGGACATTTACCGCAAGGACACGGGCCATCACCACGAGTAACTCTGTACACCCAGCCCGTGCCCAGATGCCTTAAATCCAAGTTTCTAAAACCAGAAAATGTATAACCATTCGGACGATTGCCGCTCACATGGTGCACTCGTAACCTGACGGTGAGCGCTGCTAAGACTTGGATGTACTCCAATAACACGCCACCACCACGACGATACTGGATGGGTAGATTTTGCTCAGAAAATTCTAAAAAAGGTATAAAGTCTTTGTGATTGTTTTTAGTCTTTTTACAGTTCTCCCAGGCATCTTGTTGCTCAAGCTCTAATGGCCAACTCCCAAACGTTTCGCATTCGTGGTAGCCTGAAACATAAATGACAATTTTTTATTTTTAAAAATTGGACGCAGATTATGCATTTAAGAAAAAAACTTGCCCTCTTATTTCAGCAGTAATTGGAAGAGAATCTGTCTCATCCGCAGTAGCCCATGAAAACTGCGCAGTAAAAAAACTTCCTTAACATTCATCTTTTATCATAGGACGAGCAGTTCCGCTGTTTCGTAATTAAAAGTACTCATTCACAACCATTGAAGTAAACTTGAATATTCATACAGTTTAAAAAGCTTATCAGATAAGTGAAAACACAATTATTTCATATTTTGCAAATAATCACACATTATCATTAATTGTTTTTTCCACGATAACCAGTAGAAATTTTGTAGTAGTAGTAGTAGTAGTAGTAGTAGTAGTAGTAGTAGTAGTAGTAGTAGTAGTAGTAGTAGTAGTAGTAGTAGTAGTAGTAATAGTAGTAGTTGTACTGTAGTAGTAGTAGTAGTAGTAGTAGCAGCAGCAGCAGCAGTAGTAGTAGTAGTAGTAGTATTAGTAGTAGTAGTAGTTGTAGTAGTAGCAGCAGCAGCAGCAGCAGCAGCATTAGTAGTTGTAGACCTAGACCTACTCAATAGGAGGGACTGTGGATCTTAGTTTATACAACAGCAACTGTGATGATTGTGCTACCTGAGCTAACTTGTACTCGTAGTATGCCTAGCAGCAAGCAGCGCTATCGGCATGAACGACATAATTTACTAACTTAAAAAATGGAACACCTGTCCTACCTTGGTCGTCTCTCCGTTTAGCAACAATATCGCGGTCGTCGTCTAAAATGTGAACCGTAAAAATAATGGTGGAATTATAAAATTGACACAATGGAAAATCGTATGACAGGATATGAAGTCTTGCAGTAATGATTAAAGTTTGAGTAATAATGATTACCGTTTACTGCTTCAAATAACGTTGAAACTAAACCTTGCTCAGATTATTCAATATGAAAATGGTAAAATGTCGGCGAGTTCTTTTATTTCTTCTTTCTTTTTGGAAAAAATTATTGGGGAAGACTTTTTACAATCTGATAAAAATTTATATAGGCCTACTTAACTGTAAAAAAGCCTTTAAAATGGCCCTATGTAACCAAACCAGATAGACGTCACAAAAATGAAAGTTTTTCTAAAACAATCAAAAATAACAAGGCTGATTCAGTAGCAGTTAATCAAATTTGAAGAATAATCAAAAAGAGTGTAGTAGTAGATAGTGGTAGTGATAGTAGTAGTGGTAGTAGTAGTAGTAGTAGTAGTAGTAGTAGTAGTAGTAGTAGTAGTAGTAGTAGTAGTAGTAGTGCGGAACTGACTTACCCAATTGGCATCGAGAGACAGCCATCACTGACCAGGTATGCCGTTCAGAACAGTGTCATTTGATACCTAGTCCAGATTTGGCTGAAAGTGACAATATAAAAATGGAGTATATACATTTTAATAGCATGCACACAAAAAGTGTGATAGTTGTGAATTAGGGGACATCTTGAAGAAAGGTCAGAATGTTTTTATAACGGTCTCAAAAATACACAATAGTAATAATAATATAGTAATAATATCAATAACAATAATGATAATAATAATAATATATTAATAAAAAGAAGAAGAAGTAGAAGAAGAAGAATATAATAAGTATAATGATAGAAATAATGATAATAATAATGATAACAACAACAATAATAATAATAGTAATAATAATAATAATAATAATAATAATAATAATGATAATAATAATAATAATAATAATAATAATAATAATAATAATAATAATAATAATAATAATAATAATAACAAATCTGACTTACAATAAACATTAGTCATTGTTAAACAATTAAGGACTTAGTGTAGTATTTGACCAAAAAAAATTAGTTGTACAATAGAAATGTAAGTTTAAATGAACCAAACATTAAATGCCTTGCAGTATAACACAATGCGTTGCAAAAGAAATAACTCTTTAAATGATAATACACCGTGGCAAAAGAATACAGCTTACAACAAAAATGAGCGACCTACATAAAGTCCCAAGTTAACACAATGTCATGATAAATGGAATAATAAAACTCAATTTTAAAAAAAAAAACTTTTTTTTATTTCAAACGAGAACAAGTAGGCCCTGTTACAAAACGGATTAAATATGAAGTGAATAAATAGTTGATTGTCAGAAGTAGTCAAAGTCGCTCTAATCAGCAAACTAAAAATTTAGATATACACCTTGAACTAAGGCAATTAAACCTGTTTATTTTGCAATCACTGATATTAATGTACATCCAACAGATATATAGCAAAAAAAAAACTTTAAATGTGGTGACGTATCACTATAAACCTAGGATTATGAAAAACATAGCAGTGAGTAAAGTGTTTACTACAATGCTTAGCGATTCAATTTAATTTCAGTCCAATAGTTTTTATCAGGCCAGATACCAGTTCATCAAGGTACAACAACATAACAACATTCAATCACCAGGTACTATCATCAAGTTCTATTAGCAATAAGATACACAATAGAGCCACTAACATTGTACCAGGTATGAGTCTAACACACAAAATGCCG
>BMAT01012316.1:117589-128877 GCA_019649035.1 Elysia marginata
ACGGACTGTAGATCTAAATCTAGCTTTAAGTCAATCGTCCGGCAAGGTTCTTCCCCTTTCCCAAGTTTAAGAAGTGATGGGAAAACAAAGAGAGAGAGAGAGAGTGTGTGTGGACACTTCAGATTGTTTCGTTTTAAAGTCAGTGCCGCTTAGAAGCATTTTGGTTTATCGTATGAATGGTTACAAAGACAAAAAAGAGACTTGTGAAATCTTTCGATTTCTTTGCGGATCATCGTATTTTTCGGTTTACCGCCTTTTGGTTTAAAGGGATTCTACTGTATTAAGCAGCCAGTGCACACTTTGATATTTAGTAAACTACCTCTTTCTTCTACTGAGTTTAGTTACGATGCTTTAGCTAGGTAGGTTTTTGTAATTTAGTAGTTAGTTTTTTATGCGACAGTCTCGGGGGCTAGGTTCTCTCTAAGTCTAAGGAGTTGTGTTTCGAATTTGCTTACAAGTCAGGATCCACTGAGTTGGTCGCTGAGGACTTGGGTAGTTGTGTAAATTTAACCTCTTTGCGGGCCATAGCGTCATTTTGCCATAGAGTATGCAATAGTATTTGTAATAGTTCATAACAGTGATTTTGTAGCTGGTCCCGAGATTGTCGCAACTCCCTCACCATTTGATTTTTTCCTACAGCCAATTTTGTACTTGTGAATTATAGATTATTGTACGTCTTGACATCGTGTAGAGAAAGTATCCTGTGCGTTCTGTATAATACTATTAATAGTCAGCAGAGTGTTAACTGCTTACATTGCCCACTACTGAGCCAGTTTTTCTGCTTTACTGTTGATGGCGCTTCAGCCCACATTTGCTGTTGATGTTGCTTCAGCCCACCTTTGCTGTTGACGTTGCTTCAGCCCACTTTCCTGTTTGGTCAGGTGTCCGTCCTGGCATCTTGATGTCCTCTTGGTGCTACCTGGTTGCTGAGGGACTGGATCTTCCCAACGTCCGGACCATACTTACCTGATGGAGAAGTAATTGCTTACCAGTCTCCTCTGGCCGCATGTGTTAACACCTGCAGTTTCCCGCATCACTTTGACCGCCCTGAGATCACTAGCCCATCTCCAACTTAGCAGCCATTTACTGGTCACGGAAGCCCTGCTTTCCAAAGTTTCACGTCTGCCTAACTCAATAGGCTTTGGGAGCGCCTATCTCCCCACCATTGGATTGTACAATAGTGAGACTTTCGTTGCTGGATTTTTGCCGTCCGATTTGAGCCCTATAAGTATTTTAGTGAGCTTGAACTTTATTAAATTCTGGCCAAACTAAGTGTAATTATTAGATTATTCTATTATCTGGGGTGATTAGGTTTTTGGGTTTGTGTAACTTGGGTTAGCACTTTTGGTAGTAATTTGAGAATTCATGTTGCAGTCGCTTGCTGTATAATCTTATTTGAACCCTACTCTGCCTTTCTGTCTTTTCTTTATTCTATATCCGCCATTTATGTGATTAACTAAATTCACCTTTTATTACCTTTTATTGAATATTCGATTTTTGATAGTACATAAACTTTTGCTCTAAACTGCCAACTCTCTAGTATTTAAATTTGTTTTTCCTATCGTAGTGGTCTAACCTAGGTTGTTTTAAGTGTAAACTTGTCCTAACACAATATATCTCAAATTTCTCCTATATATTTATTTATAAAATATTAGTCATATTTAAAGATAACAAAAGTAAAGAAACTAATGTCATACTTTTGAAATCCTCTTTTTCTATTTATATGGGCCCTATAATTTATTCTGGAAATTATGAGATAATAACAAGAAAAAGCTGTTGAACATACAATAAAAAAAGATTGCAGAGTGTTAAAAACCACTCATCATTCAAATATCTAAAGCCTTCATGCATGACGCAATGAAACAACTGAAAGACACCCTTTTCTTCCTTTTTTTTATCTCTGTATAACTAAGAATCCTAGAAAATAAGATTGACCCATTTATAGCTTGCTGTTATCTACTAGTCCATGGATTAATGGTACAACTTAATGTGGCAAATTAAACACCGCTTTTGATAAAATTGTCTTTGTCCAAAATTGAGAGAGTAATATATTAAGAACACCTGTTATAACAGAAGCTCTTGAAAAAAACAACCCAAATTAAAAAATTGTTAGTGCCAAGTTTTACTGCAATTATTTTCAATAACTCTCAGTCGTCAAAACCTGACCTGAAGCTAATTCAACTGTCAGTAAGGCAAGCAAGACCTTCATTCTTTGTGGTATATATATACTTTCAAGTACAACACAGTACAAATAATTTGGAGTATGATAATTTGAACATTATTTTGCTTCATTCAAAGTTTCTTGAAATGGGCAATTCTACTTTTTTAGCTTCTTTTGTGAAGTAGGCTCTGCTGATAAAATTATTTTTGGATTTATTCAAAACTAAATTTTGGTCCAATGAGATTCAAGATATCAAAACTGGACCACACTTTCACTTCATACCAAAGAAGAAGCCTACTTTGTCAAACACAGACACTGAACAAACTTTTAAACATTGTAACTTACACCATAAACATCTTCTTCATCATCACCATGTTCGCCAGCCTTCAATTTTTCAACATCTTCCCTGGTGTAGCCGTACTGCTTGTCAAGAAGCTCATCAAATGTCAATTTGCCATCTTGGTCGCTATCTTCCTCTTCAAGTTTCTCCATAGCCTCCTCTTTGTCAAGCATTCTGAAAAGCCAATTGTTTTAGCTTTTAGTTTATTCTTATAAGTACAGTTGAGTCCGTACAGTCCAAACCTGGACAATTTGAGTATTTGCTTAGTTTGAACTACATTCAGATTGCCAATTTTACTCTTCTTTTGTAATGTCTACCAATACTCATATTGTTTTTTTTTTCATAATTTAAAGTTAAATTTCATTCTCACGGTGTTTCAAAATCACCAGAAAAGCCATTCAACTCAAAACAAGATGAGGGCAGACCATAACTAGCTTCATTAGGGGTACATTTACCATATACTTTAAACCCTGATAGTACAGCTAATAGCAATCTGATTATGTCAGGGAAAATTCAGCTGAATATGTGAATGGGCTATGATAACATGATTTTATGATTGCTGTTAATGTGTGTTGTGGGAGTGAAAGTACTTCTGGTTGTAAACCTAGCTCTTAAAACTCTCTTATGCTGTTTTACAGATCACTTCATGCTTATCACGATGTTATTCAATTTCTTTATGTTCCTTGATCTTATTGAAACTGTTAACAGTTGTATGAATATTAACTATTTTCAATACACCCCATCACCATGATGCTGTAATATTTACTGAACAAACATCATTGAACTGAATTGAGTTCTTTGATGCCGTGTACATTTGAAAAACATTTGGTGATAATTTGTTCTCGTGCAATAAACTGTATTTCTTTTTACTGAGTCCTTATTGTGTTTAAAAGTTTAACAAATTTATACTGAACAAAATTCATTCTGTTAGATATTTGTTTTGTGTCTACGTATCACGATTTAAAACCTGAAAGATTCCATCAACCACGCTTTGAGCTCTTCAACTTCAATAATGTCATTGTTGTTAGCATCATGAGATTTGGCTAAGTTGCGCAGTCTCTTCAGTCTGACATCGTCTGGAAGGTCGGCAAGGTCGTCCATTTTGTGAGAACCTGCATTATAGAGAATAAAAATTAATTTATTTCATACATTTATTTACTCAGCATTATTCATAATGAATAAAATAACAAACACACAGTCCAGTTTATATTTTTTAAAGAGTTTTTTTCTTTCATTTTATGTGTAATTTGGAGCAGTGAAGTAGTGCCCCAATTTACTTTTATCTAAGAAAAGACAACAGAAAGACTTTTTATTAGGAATGTGCATTTATAAGATTTGACCATCATACTTTTTAACAACTGCAATGAGTTTTATCATATTCTTTAGGCTCCTAGATTCAATAAATGTATACATCCATTAAAAAAAAAGCTACCAAAAACCAAACCATGTGGGGCTATATAGTACTATAGAAGACTATAGTTAACACTGACATTAATTTACAAATTTCTAAAAATTTTATAAACTTAAAAAAGTTTACCTAGTAAAGCTTCTTGGTCAAAAACAGGGTTGACACTACCGTCCTTGAGGTGGTGGTCAGTCTTATGGGGAGCATGGCGGTGAGTTTCTGGCACAGCATAGGTTATGGCCAGGAAAAAGGCAACAGCTACTACAAGGCGCAGTTGACAAAGTGAGCCCATCTGAAAGAAAAAAAAATCATGAACAATTGAATGTGACACAGTCATGTAAATAATATTTTACAATAAAAATATTCTGTAACATTACCAGACACTTATAAGATTTCCTTTGAAATGAATGCACAGAATCGTTAGTAACAGATAAGTTGGATGAGTGAGTATTGCTTTTTTATAGCCATGTTTGCTGCCAAATTAAAAGAGATGCCACCTAGATTTAAAAAAAAATCTGTGGATACATTAACAAACAGAAAAGGTGTTTTGTATGAGCACTGCATTGACAATGTTAATTGGATCAATCTTGATCAAATTTGCATGTTCTTTCAGTTTCTTTGGCTTAGAGAAAATAAAATAAATGAAAAAGTACATCCCTGAATAGATGATAGTGTTGAGTCAGATGTTTGCCTATTTGGACCTTGGAGCAAAAATATTTCATGAAGTTACACAAGTTTGTGTGCGATGGCCCTAAGTTGATGGGATGTTGGTCGTTAAACTCAAACAGAAATCAAGTTATGAAGCTCACCATTAATACTAGCATTCTAAATGAAATACTTTCTGGGGAAAAAATATGATAATTATACTCCCAAGAAGCAACAGACGAGTTCATAATTATATATTATATAAAATTCAGACCTGGTATAAGTCAAATGTTTGCTGAATTGGAAGTATATATTCAGATTGCCAATTTTATCCTCTTTTTCTAATATATTATTGATGGCTTGATTTTTGGGTTTATTTTAAGTTAATGTTCAGCTAATCTAGATAAAGATATTCCTGCAGTAGAATGTCATAATCTAGTACCAAAATAGGTAAACTAAGAGGGAGAGAACGAGAGAGACAGGCAGACAGAGATGAAAAGGAGAGAGAGAGAGTGAGAGAGAGACCGACAGACAAGGAGACAGAGACAGAGAAAGGAGGGAGTAAAAAAAATATAGCAGAAGCAAAACAGGGAGAACAATGACAAAAGAGCATGTATAGATTCTACAAATTAAAAAGACAGAAAGAGGAAATAGGATAAGAAGTAGAAATAAAGAATGATATTCATTCATTGGTGAGTCTAGGCTATAGAATATTAGACAGCAGCAAATGAAAGAAAAAATAAAAAGGAGGTGGAAACAGAAAAAACTAAACTGAGAGAAAGTTAACTTAAATTGGAAGGTTATAAAAGGCAATTTGATATAAAAAAATAGATAACATACACAGCTTATGAGAGAAAAAGCAAGTAAGGAAATTTTAATCAGATCAAACTTTCTTGTATTCTTCTTCATTTGGATATGCAAAATCACAGGCATAATACTTGAATTGATTTGACTTGACTTAAGGCCTTCCGCTAGGAGCGTCGTCCGACCTCGCAGCTTCGGCAGCCTTCTTTATGTCTGCGGTGAAGGTAATCCATTCTTGTCTTCTTTCTGCAATCTTTCTTAATATTTCCAGGTCTTTTTGTGATGTGAGAGAGATGCTCCGATTTTGCAGTATCTTGAGATCGTTATTGAGAGTCATTGGGATTGTGGTGATCGGCCTACCCCTGGCTCGCTTGGCATTGTCGTTGAAATAGAATGCCATAGCTTTGTTGACAGGGATCGATGGTTCTCGCCTAAGTATATGACCGAACAGCCTCCACCTTGCTTGCAACACTTCCAAAGAAATTGGGGTTTGTTCACATTTTTTGTAGAGGGACTTATTTGAAATTTTTGTTGGTATCGAATTCCCAGAACCCTGCGCAGCTGCTTTTGATGGAAAGAGTCCAACTTTTCTTCGTCTGTTTTGGTCAGTGCCCATGTGCAGCAATTGACCTCACTAATGTGTTATAAAGCTTAATTCTTGTGCGCTGCTTGGTTTTGTCCGCTCTGTGCATATCTGTTCCATCTTGTTCAATGCTATGTTTGATAGGTGTTTTCTGTGTTCTATGTCTTCTTTACTGCCAAGCAGTGAACCCACTTTCTTTGATGTTTTCCATTCCTCTGAATGTTTTCTTACTGAGGTGTGCTCCGTTTTGTCTACATTGACTTTGAGTTTGTGAACTTTGAGTGTTTCTTCTATTTTTTTCACATTCACTGGTTGGTTGCCACTAAAGTCTATGTCGTCAGCATATACTATCTCATTAGGAAGATGTGCCTCTGTTGTGTTTGATGGGCTGTCGAACGTTGATCTCAAGTTTTTCAGTGCTTGTTCAAGATAGATGATGAAAAATACGGGACTTAGGCTGTCTCCTTGAGCCCAAGTTGAGGGGTGCCTATGTTTGTGAGAAAGGGTTCTTCAGTGTTGGCGCCGCTGATTTTGACGTTGAGTGTTGTATTGCTCAGCAGGAATTGTATTATTCGCTTTTCATCTTCAGTGACAAGATTTGTCAATAATACTTGAATGAAATAAAAAACTTTTTAAGAAAAAAAAACAACAAAAGATAAAAATGATAAGATTAAGAGTTGAGAATGAGACACTTTTTGGCACTAAAAGTTCAACATTTAATATTCTTGCATACTTACCTTCACCAAAAATGCTTAAAAATAATCCTTCTAAGTGGATGAACAATTCAGTAACAAGATGTCTCTCAGTTTACCCTGCAGGGAAGCAAAATGACAAGTACATAGAGACTTAATCGCGATAATGTATGTTTATATATGATATATGTGAAATTGGGCAGCATGGCTCAGTGGATTGCACATTGCGATACAGCAGTAAAGGGTTAAACTGTGGATTGCACATTGTGATGCGGCAGTTAAGGGTTAGACTCCCAACCACGGGTCATTGTAAAATTTGCCTTAGGAAAGCATCTTACCCATATTTTCCTTTGTCCACCCACCTGTGAAATGGGCATCTGGCAGTGCCTGAATTTGTGGAACAGGCAACCATACTGTAATGCTCTGAGAAATATATGAATTGAAATGACTCTGGTGTGTATTGACGTGCTGGGGGAAAGGTGTAAAGCCTTCAGATTGCCTTTGGTGGGGGAAGACTAGAAACATCGTTTTTTTCTAGTAATTTTAAATGTTAAGTCCTAGAAAGCAGATTAAAAACTAAAAATTTTCATGCTGCAATAAGACCGCGTTTTACAACAATGTTTATAGGTAGGTTAAAGACTCAAATTTACCAAACCTTAATTTCAACAGCTATGAAGAGATGCTCTCTTCAAAATCCAAAAAAATCACTGGCTTCTATTAATTAGTTGATGCACTTTCAAAAAGAGATCAGACATTTTGCAACTTTCATCTGCTTTGTGTTTAGCTAGGGTGATAAAATGAGGCACCAAGAATGTGCATTAAATTTCCCTCTTATGATTACCCTTTGGTAAGTTACTGATTTTTTATTTATTTACAAAAATAGGCCCTTTAAAAGCAGCCTTTTGGGATGCCCCTTGCAAATCTGCATGAATAATTGTATTTATATTATAATCGATTTTACAAGCTCCCATAACAAAAACCGTTCACATATTTATGACTATAAAAACTAACGCTTAGGTTCTTAGCTTGCCAGTGCTTAAAAAAAATAAGCTCAAACGTTCCAAGGCTGCGATTACGTACTGTTAGTCTCATAAATCTTATAATCAAGTATTCAATAATGTCTTGTTGTTGCTGTTAATGTTAAGTTTGTGTCTTGCAACCAGTCAAAATGAGTCTTAAGTTGAAATTTGAAAGCACATGTATGTAGTAAGATATCTGCATTGGAGAAAAGCTTGTTTTCTCTACTTACATTTTATAACAAAAAGAAAAGCTCTCTAGATCATGCTTCTGTGTGAGGCTATTATTATTGCCATTTGAAGTCAGCAGGGTGAAATTTCACAAAGGAGAGAAAAATGGATTTAAAGTTTAGATAATAAACTATAAAGGTGTAAAGTCCTAGGCAACCATAACAATTTTTTAAAATTTTATCACATAAAACATGAAATTCCACATGAAACAGGTGTCAAAACACTTCAGAAATGTTTTTAGTGTCAATCTAAAATAAAAAAATATTAACTTCTGAACACCCACTAAACTTTGAAAGTTTAAAATAAAACTACTTAACTAGACCTTCAACCTTCCGACTAAAGACTCATATTAAAATGCCAGAAAAATATTTAAATCACTCAAGACTATAATAAACCTACATTAAAATTTGAAAACATTTCATAGACATGTTTAGATCATATCACTCAGACAGTAAATTTTAGATCTCATTAGATGATTTTTTACATTTATTTTATGCTTCATACCATTTCTGCATCCTTAATTCTCATTTGAAATTAGAAATTGCAATGCATTAAAATAAACACCATTTGTCTCACATTCTGTCCAATTAAGCCATTAAGTCAAATGGCTTAGTTTTGAGTTTTAATAATTTTTATTGGGTGTTTAGAATTAAAGATTTTTTCATTTTAGATATTGATGATAAGACTGTTTCTAAAGAGTTTTTAGACCAAATTCATGTTTTATGTGTCTAATTTTAAACGGTATGGTTTCTAAGGCCTCAACAGCTTTACATTATAATCATCTAAACTTTAAATCCTATATTCTTTCTTTTCTGAAATTCCGCAAGTTTTTAGCCTATCGACATCAAATGGCGTTTGAAGAAGCATGATAGAGCTTTTCTTGTTCTGGTGGAAATTTGAAAAAATTTATGCTTTTATCAATGTATGTGATACCAATATCTGACTACCTTCTAGTTTTGACTTAAAACTCATTTCAATTACCAAATGCAAGACAATTATCTTTTTTTGTTATTGAAAATCTATGTCTCACAACCAGTCTTACGTCAAAACGGAGAGTAAGAAACTACAGATAAGCCTATTTTATACTTGTAGCAGAAAATCTCTACCATGCTTAAATGTATAAAGCTATAGACCTTAGTAGTCGGCAGCGTTGACTTATGAAATTTCACTGATTTTCAGAAAGGGGAAAAATTGTGTTTAAACTTTGGACAATCCCAAAGGTGTATCTAAGTCCTTAGGAACTATACCAATTAAAATTAAACAGATACATGTATAAAACATGAAAGTTTAATATGAATCAGGTGTGACTCTTAACTGTCCAGAAATAGTTTTAGCGTCAACAGTTAGAAAGCCTATTATTCTAAACACTAAACAGTGCGACAAGACTTTTAAGACTTTGCATGACATAGTTAAATATATATAAAACTTGTAAATGTGTATATTCTAACTATGAGAAAAATTTGAACAGGGTGTTGTAAACGTTAAATTTCAAAAGTGCTCAGTGAAAGTGAAAACCACAATTGTGGAAATTCCAACAGCCACATATCTTGTGTAGGACAGTACTGAGGTCCATAACAGTTAACACTCCTTTTTTGTGCCAAATTCGTAGACATACATCATACCAACACATATCGATGGCAGGCACA
This sequence comes from Elysia marginata, assembly GCA_019649035.1. Classification (NCBI taxonomy): domain Eukaryota; kingdom Metazoa; phylum Mollusca; class Gastropoda; family Plakobranchidae; genus Elysia; species Elysia marginata. The sequence continues at coordinate 127,113 of BMAT01012316.1, forward strand.
TCAAACCTCTGATGTTTATATAGATAAAGAAGCCATATCAGAGGTTTGATGTGCTTGCCATCGTATAAAGTTTCTGCTAATTTATTCAAATTGTTTTGGTACACTATATTCCCTCTCCTTTCTAGTTTAAGTTTAACTGAAGTTTTAAAAAATACAATTGTATCATTTTTTTTCAATTCTACAAACACTTTCTTAGAAAACAAAGGCATATTTTATTCTGAACACTAAACTAAAATATTTTTTGTGTAAATTAAAGTTGAACACTTTGATGTTGTGTTATTTTGACTTATTTTCTCAATTCATTAATTAATACAATCCCTTAGTAAACAGAAACACCCATGTTGATTTTCAAATTCAAGTCTTGTCACAGCTTGTGAGACACAGAAAATGCAGCCATGAAGGTGCTTTGTCTCACACTCTAGGCTTAACTTTGATGCAGATAGACTTTCATTCTATCAGATGATTCTAGCCTAAAGAACCATTTATGCTAACCCCCATGAAGGTGCTTTGTCTCACACTCTAGGCTTAACTTTATACAGATAGACTTTCATTCTATCAGATGATCCTAGCCTAAAGAATGTAAGCATGCTAAAGGGTTTTGCGTTGTCAACTGCCAAGTAACTTAAGTACGGTAAGACACTTTGTAAACTAAACAGATGCACACAACCCATGATTGTCAGATGATCGAACAGTTTTTACAAGAGTTGCACAAAAATCTACAATTACTTGCAACCAGTCCAAAGGAGTCAGGTGCTTGGACTTTTGATCATAGAAAAAACCTTTTAAAAGTGGATCTTTTTCTACTTCTAAAGCCGCTAAGAAGATGTATTTTCCCACATGACATTTTATGCAATTTTTTGCTTTTAGAAGCTCAGAAAATGCATTGTTCAAAATTATGAAAATATCAATGCTCAGTAAAGTGAACATTGAGACATCTGAGTCATTTGGACTGATTGCAATTCAGGATAAAATTAAACCATGATGAAATTTTTTAAAGATTGATTTCTACAGAGTTAAATGCCATCTCAACTGCACAACTATCGTTCTTTGCTCTTTCTTGATTTCTCTCTCTTGATCCACAACTAGAATCTATCTGGGTCTTTTTTCCTCTTTCTCTCTCCTTCTAGATATAAAGTGTACGGTAGCCATTTTCTAACCTAGGCTAGTTTCTTCTTCTCCTCCTCCTTCTTCTTCCCTCTCCATCTCTTAAATCAGCATAGAACATTTTGTTTCTATTTCTTCTTCTTTCTTTCTTTCTCCAACTAGATTTCAAAGAGGGCTTGTTTTTTTTTCTCTTTCGCTTCCTCTAGTCTAAGACTTGAAATTTTTTTGTTTCTTCTACAAGTTTTCTCTTTTGCTCTAGGTCTAGATTTAGTCTTGCTTTTTTCTTCAACACCAGGTACGCCCATTTCTGAAGTTTCTCAATGGGTCCAAAAACTTCTGTGCAGTAGAGTGTGATTGTGTGAAGATTCTGAAGAAAACAGATAACCTATCACTCAGCAAACCAACCCCTAAGAAAGCAATAATGTTTAAAAACACGACAACACAAAAATTGTAATTTTGAGTCAAGTCTTACTTTTATTTAGCCTAGAAGAAATCACGCTTGCATTCATGAGACAATTCTTGAATTCAATTTTATGAAGTAAAACATGAGTTAAAAGGATGTTTCTTTTAAAAAGTCCAGAAATTATTCATCTCGTACAGACTAGAGCTAAGATTATAAGGATAACGATGTCATGTGGAAAGATTGAAATTAATTGAGACT
>BMAT01012316.1:190713-209361 GCA_019649035.1 Elysia marginata
AGGAGGGGCACGAGATTAATAACAAAGATTTAAAGATAATTTTAAGGTGGTTTTTTTTTGGAAATACACCCAAGTTCTTTCCCTTTTGGGAACTCAACGAAATGCATACTTATTGCATAGTGTATAGTTATTTCTCTTGCTTGTGTATTTTTGTGTTTTTGATATTTGATAACATTATGTTACGCTCATAATATGTCATGTTATTATGTTTTTATATATTTTTACATCATTTCATATTCTATTGGTGGTTTCTGGCTTATGTTAAGAATGATTGGGTCGGAGCGGATGTTTATTACTATTCCCATGTTTATAATTATTTGTTTATGTAAAACAATATACACTACTTTATTAACCATTGTGAATGCAGTCGGAGGCCGAACCTTCTTTGAATAATATATTTATCTCTAAAATTACATCAAGAACAGTTTCTTGTAATTTTAAGTTTTTGCCAGCTAAGGTATGAAATTAATGGTAGAATGAAATAATTTTGGTTTTAAGTAAAATTGGTCTTTGATGTGACTCGATCCTTTGGATCTATAGTAGCTCCGGCACCTATCGCCTTGCCAATGGTTACAATATTTCTGCAGTAGCTGTCTCTACTATTTATTTCAACATACATTACCTGACGCAAACAGACATTTTTCATCACATGACCATCAAACTGCCCTAAAACTTAATAAGGGTATCCTTTAAATATATACGAAAAGGAAGATAAAACTAGAAGTAACTTTTTTAGAGAGGCGACTCAAACGTGTTAAGCAACTAACATTGTCGATAGTTAAGGAAACAATAGACTACAAATCATATTTCTTCGCAATCGACTATAATTTTATGTGCGTGTCATGATATGACTTTATAGTTAAAAAAATATTAATATTTGGGAAATTCTGGTAGAAAGTCTCTGAGTTTTAAATGTTACTAAGAAGGTTCCAAATCCAAGATGGCTGCCGTTGCCATAGCAAACACATAAAATAATTATTTTTGGCCAAATATTTATAATCTCCTTCACCCAAGGATCATTTGTGTGCAGTTTCATGACTTTAATGTGATTTTGTTTTTTTTAGAAATTANNNCCCCCCCCCGTCTCTTAGTTATCAATAACTGCAACCGATACTCACATCTTTGGCCATGGAGTGAGACCAGGACCGTTCTCTCCCACCCCTGTCAGTGTTAGCATCCAGAGCATCTTGCTCTTCACGTGCTCTTCTTTCAGGGCAATCCCCTGTCCGACATTTCAGACACCTGCACTCATTCTCATCCTCCTCCTCGTCGTCTTCCTCTGACGCATCGCAATCGCAGTGCTGGTTGGCTTTCAAGTAACGCATCGCCTGTGGGATATTAATTAGTGAAGAAGTTAATTAAAAGGGAAGAGAAATAATACTTAACTCTTAGATACATCGATATAAATTCAAGGACTCAGTGGATAGGAATGTTTTTTTTTACCCTTCTACTACATGCGTTGGGGTGAGCAGTGGCGCAATCGGTAGGGCGGTTGACCGCTAGCTGAGAAGTCCCGAGTTCGATCCCCCGTCCGGGCTAAATTTTATTTGCTCCCCTGTGCCCACCCAGCACTTGATGGGTAGCTAGGTCTCTTAAGACTCGGCGAAAGTAAAGGCGGCGAGGAAAGCAATGGCAAACTACCTCACTATGCCGTGTGCCTAGAAAAAACAAGGACCATGCTCCTTGTTCCCCTACGCTCGTGTCGAGTATGGGACTACCTTTACCTTTACTACATGCGTTCCAAATCATCGCGTCAATTTTAATGATTCATGTATAGAGGCAGTGGATAATCACAAAATCTTTCTCATAGTATTTATTCTCTTTGATCCGGAAACATTCCGCCACCTTTGGTCAAATTTCATTTTCATTATCGTTACTAATGAATCCTATAGGCGAAACGTTTGGAAGTTAATCTGTTTTGTAAATATATTGAATTATCAAGTTCAGGTAGGATGTTTGACATTCATTTTCTAGGGAAGAACCTAGCCATGATTGAAAGATGTAAGATAAAAAATTAGTAGCGGATTGAAGTAAACTTTTAATGAAAATAACCGGAACATGCCTGCATTTGGTATGATTCGAACCCCAAACATAAGTAAGTTAAATCACTAATTAGATCCACGTATCGTCTACACAGGCGACCTTTTGATTTATGTAAATCTAAGATAATGGTGACCTATAACCATAAAAACCTAAAGGTAATTGTGACCCATAACTTTTAAAACTTTAGGGAATGGTGACCCATAACCATTAAAACCTAAGGTAATGGTGATCCATAGCCATTAATACCTAAGGTAATGGTGCCCCTTTTCCGTTAAAACCTAAAAGTAAAGGTAATACTAAAAGTGACCCATTATCATTAATACCTGAGGTAATGGTGACCTTTGACCAATAAAACTTAAAGGTAAAGGTAATGGTGACCTTTGACCATTAAGACTTAAAGGTGATGGTGACCCATAACCATTAAAACTTAAGGTAATGGTGACCCATAACCATTGAAACCTAAGGGTATTGGTGACCCATAACCATTAAAACTTAAGGTAATGGTGACCCATAACCATTAAAACCTAAGGGTATTGGTGACCTATAACCATTAAAACTTAAGGTAATGGTGACCCATAACCATTGAAACCTAAGGGTATTGGTGACCTATAACCATTAAAACCTAAGGGTATTGGTGACCCATAACCATTAAAGCCTAAGGGTATTGGTGACCCATAACCATTAACACCTAAGGGTATTGGTGACCCATAACCATTAACACCTAAGCAAATGGTGACCCATAACCATTAAAACCTAAAAGTAAAGGTAATGGTGACCTATGACCATTAAAACTTAAAGGTAAAGTTAATTGTGACCCACAATCATTAACACCTGAAGGTAAAGATAATTGTGACACATAACCATTTAGGTCATAGGAGAGAAACCTGGTAGGTTTTCAATTTTCTTTTCTTGTGGCTTCGCATTTTGGGAGCGATGCCATATAAAATTATCCTCCATCGCTTCCTACAAGTTAAAAAAAACTAAAGGTGAAAACGCATGCTTTTGTCTGAGGTCAAAGCAAAACAATTCAAATATTATTTTTTTCTAAAACCCTTTCAATTAGTTATGAACATTATCTTGAATGATATCAAACTGTTTAACCTCTACGTGTGTTTTGAGACGTGTAGCTGGTCTCACCAACCTCCAAGTAGTAGTAGTCTACGGAGTGTGTCGGGGTGTCTGACTTGTCCATGGCTGAAAGGACGCTTTCTTTCTCGGCCATCATTCTCGGTGACTTCACGATATCGGAACTTTTCAGGATTCTGAAACAAAACAAACAAAAAACCCACGGTGTTTAAAAACAATTACCATTGTAAAGATAAAGGTATCCCATAACACAAAGTTTGTGGTCGTTGAGGAGTGGTTAGGTTGTTTGAATTTTAACGTCTCTTTTCAACTACAAGGTTATAATCATCAGAAACGGCGCTTGGGAAAATTGAAAGCTTGCTGCCACACTGCGATATAAGGAGCGCTTGCATATACTTCACCCAGTCACATTATCCTGACACCGGGCCGACCAGACTTAGGACTAAACCCATAATGCCAGACACTAGGCGGATCAGCTGCTAATACCAATTTTTAAGTCCTTGATTTAACTCGGCCGGAGATCAAACCACTCACCTCCCGATCTCTGAGCGAGTGTCTTACCACTAGGCCACAGAGCCGGTTCGTTGAGGAGTGGCATGGCAGGCTGTCACTTTTCAAGAGTGTTTCAAGTGCAAAAAAATATCCGAGCTATTTTCCTCTTTATCGCTATCTTTCCTTCCCAGGGCCTTGTCCCCAGTCGCTGCTTGGTGGACAGTAGGGATTTTACAGCCTCGATAAAACCCCTCACGAAAACCGAGATCAAACTTTCAAAAAATACACCATTTGCAAAAAACAGTCCTTAGTCTCGGTTGAGTTTGAAAGCTTGTGGTCATATTTTCATCTTCTATATTATACTTATTAAACCAAATAATATCATATGTAGTTTTGCTTCTCNNCCCCCCCCCCCCCCCGTGCCTAAAGCTGAACCCGAAGATTGAGTAGTAAATCAACAGGTCTTCAGCTGCTGGCTTTACTGTCCAAGAGTTGACGATGACGCAAAGAGTGAAATGATGTCTAGCTACAGTGACTTCACTAACCGTTAGTCTCGATAAATTTTCCCTACTGACAATGGTCTAGGCATACCATTACATTTACTTTGTCATTTAACTTCTGTTATGGAATGATGTTATCATCACTAGCGACACCGTTGTAATCGATGTCATTACTATCACTACCGACACCGTTGTAATCGATGTCATTACAATCACTAGCGACACCGTTGTAATCGATGTTATTACTATCACTACCGACACCGTTGTAATCGATGTCATTACTATCACTACCGAAAACATTGTAATCGATGTCATTACTACGCCATGAGAAGAAACACGCAATATGGGCTGGTCGGGTGCTTTTTGATATTGTCTGGCTTTGAAAAGAGCTAGAAAAAAAACCAAGACAAAATAACAAGACAACATTATTAGACAACCTGTTTAGCGCAATTTTGGAAACAATACAGATGTAATGCTATAAAAATCCTTCCATGATTTTTTTTAAAATCATAGTAGAATAATGAATGCTATCACCAATCCAACTTAAACTTGTAGTGACAATAATTATAAATTGTAGGTAGGTACGGTGCAAAATTAAACCCTCAGAACACTCGGCTTTGAGTCAGATTGCGATGTGATTCAAGAGGAAAGTTTCAACCTATTTAACAACGACCAGCTTTTACAAATTGCAATTTTCATATTTTTTTCTTTTTAATTTGCTTATAAGTCATGGTTTTTACATACTTTAGATAGGCATATATAAAGAGAGCGACTGAGAGAGAGGTATGCTTACAGAAGAAGAGAAAGAGAAGCAGAGAGATAAAGAAAGAGAGAGTGAAAGACAGAGAGGGAGAGAGAGAGAAAGAGAGAGAAAGAGAGAGAGAAAGAGAGAGAGAGAGAGAGAGAGAGAGAGAGAGAGAGAGAGAGAGAGAAAACGTGAACAGTTGCAAGCAGTTTATCCAATAAATAGATAAAAAATCTACAGAGTATGCAAAAACTGCTTTAAAAAATCTAACTGCCATTCACATCGAAACATAAACTTATGGCTAGGTGCCATATGGTATTCTACAGATATAGAACCTAACTTTTTTAATTACCCGCATGAGTCAGCTTAGCTTAAGAATTTTTGTTTTGTAGGGATATGGTTGTAATAGCCTTGTATACCATTATCAGCAATGAACTTATTTCATTCGTCATTGAGTCAAGGGCAAAGGAAAGGCAGAGATGATAGATGTAGACAGAGATATAAACACAGTGAGAGAGAAAAAGAGAGACAAACAGAAAGAGAGGCAGAGAGAGAGAGAGGGGGGAGGCAGGGGGAGAGATATATAGATAGATAGATAGATAGATAGAGAGAGTTGAACTGAGTGTATATGAAATATGAAATGCGATTTCAAAATATGTTAAAACACTAGTCTTGTCGACTAAATAACGACAGCTTATGAAGAAAAAAGAACAAAACCACGGTGAAAAATCCACCTGGACTATGGCCACTGATGGAGGTACTTGATATTTTGAAAGATCTTTGAACAAAAAAAAAATTGGAGTGAGCTAAAATATTACACAGAAACAGACTGCGGCTGGACATAAATTACGTGAGATCGTATTCTAGTAGGCCTATAGTTAGGTCTATTTTAACCAGACCTGTATTTAATTTTTTTATATTCATGTGGTTCCAAAAATATAATAAACAAACTAACAAATCACTACAACCCTTTTAAACGCTAAATAAATAAGCAGCATAATCCTACCTTTGAATTTACCAGTGGCCAATAATGAATGTAATAACAGAAAACCTTAAACTTAATAGTATCAAATGCTAGAACCTATTTCACCGACTTCTTCTTCATCATAACTGAGTCTCAATTTTAATGAACAAATACAGAAAACCCATAACCAATAACGTTGTTCCCGATCGGTGCCTTTGACACAAGCAACCGAGGGTCAGATTGCCCGAGGGTTCTAGGCCTGCACTCGTCAAGCCCCCCATTCATTGAGTCGTATGCCAGGTTGAAATGTCTGGCCCATAAAATCTAGGTTCTGATTCACAACTCTGTAGACCACGTTGTCTGGACTGACTGGCTGATTGAGCGGGGCGATCTCATGCCAGCTATTATCGGGTTTTGATAAGCCTCTTCTGTGTCTTACAAGGTTAAGCTGGACGTATACGAGTTTGAGATAAATAAAACATAGTGAAATAGAGACGGCCCCTTACACGTGATGATTGGGCATGTGCCTGTATTAAGGTGTAAAAATAGAATGAAATTGTACACTAGTTCGAAGAATTTATTATCGTGTTTCACCGATATATTTTATGGCTTTGTCTTTTTTTTTGCTGTTGTTGGGATTAATGTTTTTCAAAATGTTGCTGTTGTTGTTTTCACAGCTTTCGTTTCTTTTTTCTTTTGTTTTTTTTTTCTTCTGCCTATTTTGTCCTTTCTTAAACTGTTTTATTGCGATTTATCCTGCACTTTTAGCTCGCGCTAGCTATACTCTTATTTCTCATGGCCTCCCTACCGTGAAATAAGGCTATCAAACAAAAAATAATAGAGATATTTTCGGTGGGCATGCAAAACGAAATTAACTGCAGTGTATTCATAAAGCATAATCTCCTCGCTTTCGTGTACGAGTTCCTCACGTATTGCTTTGATTGCAATCGAGAATAAAAACCTTGCCTATTCAACCCTAGCATTATGAGTGCAGCTTAACATCATTCATACAAAGAAATAAAATTAATGTTTCGCACAACAAAACGATCAAAACCAGAAAGAATCAGGTCTAGACAGGACGCTCCTGTGGACGAGGCGTGGCAATTTTGTCCCGAGCCGTGGTAAATCACCTTCTCATTTGATCGATATGTCTGTCTAAAATTAGTTCCCAAGAATTTCAGTCTTTCCTTTCACCTATTGACTTGTTCACCACAAGAGCGCTTTTGATCCCCAGGAAGCGACGCGTTTCCGCCGCTTACAATAACGCGTCACCTCAGCCCAAACAAGGCCGCCTTACACCTTCCAAATCGCTAGTTACCACACGCCAAAAGCCTGATTGATTATTTGTTGCTTTCTCCAGGGTTGATTAAAATCTCTGGACATTTTCTCAGCGTTCGATTGAACAGGGAAGGGGTTAATTTTGGGGTTTAGACTTGCGAGTTTATCAGCATGATTGAATGATTTTATAGGTATGATATTAGCAGTGGAGAGAAGTAGCCTTTTAAGAGAAAATATCCGAAACGTCTGCCTTTAGTATGGTTCGAACCTTTGATGTTGTGAAATCTTTCTTTGAAAATTCTAGCAAATTTGAGCTGTGTGACCTAACGATAAAACGAAATCATTTTCCTCACAGCCGCTTCATTGGTCGCATCTGGGGCGCTCTCAGGCCTACCTGAACGTGTTTTGATGGTGTTTTATTGTGTGCCTCGTGCGGGTATTTTTCTTTCTCCGATGATAGCCCATCACCAAACAGTAGTTGGTTGGTCGGTTGAATTTTAAACTCCCAGTCAACTTCGAGGTTATATCAGAAACGGCGCTGGGGAGAATTGAAAGCGTGTTGCCACACTGTGATGTAAGGAGCGCTTGCGTACACCATACCCAGTCACATTACACTGACACCGGGCCGACCAGACTTAACACTAATTCCATAACGCCAGACACTAGGCGGATCTGCTGCTTGTATCAATTTCAAAGTCCTTAGTTTGACTCGGCCGGGGATCGAACCACGCACCTCCCAATCTCTGAGCGAGCGTCTTACCGCTAGACCACAGAGCCAGTCGCCAAACATCAGAGTAGCTCACACAATTTTCGCAACATAGACCTAAAGGTTTCTTTCTTGTTTGAACTTCCTTTAGTGAGAAGCCTCAAACAAAAAGAAATTCAATAACAGCACCTAAAAGTCTGTAAGGGAGTCCTTTTCCACCGAATGTTTCGGCACAGTGGTTTATACATAATTATATTTTATGACTTAAGCAATTAATAATTTTAAGTCCCATGATGTCACACATAAACTGATGAAGGGAAATTTTATGACGTTAAATGTAGTTGGTTTTAAAGTCTAAATGCCGAACAAGTTTTTGAAATACATGTCAGAATTGCATTATATAACTATCAGCCTGTCCTCGTGCATTGAACTACAGGGATTCACGCAGAAATATTAAATTTTATGAATTTACAGAAACTTTGAAAGATTATAAAAACCAAAAAATAAAGTAAAATGTTTGAAAATAAACTATAGACAGATGTTACAAAAACATTTTTATCGGTGGTGTATTAAGTAATTGAAAATACAAATAATTACTGGATCAAATGACTAAAAAAAATGGTTAAGTCAGTTCTAGACTTTTTTTTGTCAATTTATTTTAATTTGAAAGACTTCAATTTTGTTATAATCATAACTTGAAAAACAAAAGGTGAACAATTTTTTGAACTTTAAAGAAACCGCGCAATTCACTTTGGTTTGCAAAAAAAAAAAAAAAAAAAAAAACAGCCTCAGCTGCTTATCTGAAATTTAAGCTCTTCGAAACCGAAAACTGATTATAAAAAAAGTTGACTCTCAACATAATATATTTACTGAGATTAGAAAACAGCAATCATTTTTTTTTACAAAAGCTATAGAATTATTTCAAGGATAAAAAATAGAGGCAAGAACTATTATAAAAATGGTGAGTATTTTCACGACAAAATCAATGTGTAGGCTATAGGCTTTATGAATTAAACAAATATGTCTATTTTATCAACTACTTTTATTGTGAAATAATAATGACAGTGTGCTGAATTATTTGTTCAACAGAACTAACTATTCATTCGTCACTTTGCGAATTACAAATATAACCTTCAATCAGCTCAACTGTTTTAATTTTTTTCTCTTTTCTACAGTATCTACTGGCTTCCATTATTGGTCATACCTCCAGCATATCGGGCGACCCTTCTCGATAATTTATTGGAGTTACGAGAAAGATTACCAGTGGAACCACGGCTTGAAAACGCTCTGTTTTTTATCACTCGGTGTGGAAATCAGGCTTAGGTTAGGTTAGGTTGTTTGAATTTTAACGTCTCTTTTCAACTGCAAGGTTATGTAAGAGACGGTGTTTGGAATAATTGAAAGCGTGCTGCCACACTGTGATGTTAGGAGCGCTTGCGTACACTACACCAAGACACATTATCCTGACACCGGACCGACCAGACTAAAAAATAGATCCCTAATGCTAGGCGGATCAGTGCTAATACCAATTTTAAAGTCATTGGTTTGATACAGCCGGGGATCGAACCACGCACCTCCCGATCTCTGAGCGAGTGTATTACCGCTAGGCCACAGAGCCGGTTGTGGCAATCAGTGAAAACCAGGCACAAATCGCTCAGACTAGCTTCCGCTTAGAGCCCTTTTGAATAAAACAAATCTGCTATACATTAAGTCGTTTCTATTTGATTCGAATTGGAGATATTTCAGAAAATACAAACGCAAGAACTTTGTTCAGACTGTTGAACAGAACAAATTTTACTTTTAGACAATATCAATAACTCAGCACGCCTTGATTGAGGATCAATTCTGCCTTGTACCTGATCAACCTGGTCGACTCGAAATTTTCACCTCTCACGAATCGATTTAAAGAAACAAAAAGAAGGGAAAAGGGGACAAATGAGGGTTAAGCAACGTGCTCTTGAATTACAGGCAGAACTGATCTCTATATAGTTCATTGGTGTCAGCTGAGACTTTGCTTGTTTGACTTACTGACAGGATAATCAACAAGACAATCCACATGGTCTATCGCACATACTGATCTCCAGGTTAGCTGAGGTCGGCAAAAAAGATTAAAAAACAAGCCAAAATATATCTGTAACCAAATTTAGGAATCACACACGAGGTGATGGACAGGATAAATGAAAAAATTTCTAAAAAATAATAGAAAAAACAGGTTTAAGTCCGAAAGCCCTCGGTGATAATACTTATTTAAAAAACGGCTAAAATGAAAGCAAAATATAGTGGTAAATAAACCTAGAAAGGACAACATAGAAGATAAAAGACAAGAACAACAAGGAATTTTATATAGACGAGGAGAGAAAGGTAATATAATGCAATTAATAAAATTACATCCTCCGAAAGCCATTGACGCATTAAAATCATACAAGTTTTGAAATAAATGTTCTTTTGCATACTGTACCTTGAATAGAAATCGCATTTTATAGTCCTTATAAATTCAAGTAATTATTTTATTGGCTAATTACATAGTCTTGGTGATTAAATTAAAAAAAATGTAAATTGAGTTGATTTGAATTGACTACAAAACAGGAGCACTAGACCTAGCAAAATATTGGAATTGTTATTTTTATTAAGAAACATAGTTGTCTCGCTTCCGGGGCGAATGGGTCGGAAGTCGGAACTTCCTCTTTTGAGGAAACGCCATGAAATGGTCTACTTCTTCTACTTTTTCTCTCTTTCTTTTTGATAAATAAAAGTTTTAATAAATTTCCACGAAACGTTGACACTTTTATGGACATTTGACGTTTGTATGTCTTGAAAAAAAATTATTTAAAAGAGCAAGGCCTTTTAATGAGAAGATTGCGACATCCAACTCATTCTTCCAGGACGTGAGACAATTATCTCCCACCAAACGAAATAAATCAGCTTGGTGCACAGAATAGTAAAAAATGGCTCCAGGATAAAGTACAGATACCAATCTTTACAACAGTCCAATGTGCCTAGATTCGGTTGAAAGTAACAGTCTTAATAAGTCAAATGCTGCAATCTTCACATTGAAGGGTGTATGTAGTTGCTAAGTTGACGATTGATTCCTTTCAAACGAGATTTCAAAACCTTAAAAATTTTAATGAAATTATCAATACTCTTGGAAAGATTTGAAAATCTCTGTCTCTTAAATCGAGATTTTTACAAAATGTAATCTATGATTTTTAGAATGCGTTTGCTCAAATTACAATTCCCGACATCCGATGAATTTGCACTGGACGCCAGACATCTAACTTTTTTACCAATTTTTATTTCTTTGTTTTTTTTCATCAATACAAAGTTTTATCATTTTATCGGCGTTACAAGACTTAAAAAACAGACCATGAAAAATCCCGAACTTTAGCACATAGAACCATATGAATACTGTAAGTTCGAGAACAAAATAAAACCGCAAACTTTCAAACTTACAATTTCATGAAAATATGGTCGCTGAAGCCGAATAAACAACACGACACAGCAAGGGTCCTCTGACTTGTTCGATTTAAGATGCTAAACATGAACGCTCCTAAGATTTGAAATTGTCTTTAACACTAATTATTGCCTGTGTAGGAAGAGTTGAAAACAAGCGTTTTATAATTTAAGCAAAAAAAAAGATATAAATAATAACAATAAGTTTAAATCTACTCGCAATATGAATCTATTCTGAAATATAAAATTTCTTTGCGAAGGCAAAAGAATATCGTCGATAACATGATTAAAAAACTTGAACATAAAAACCAGTATAATTTTCTCCTCTTTGAAGCTAGTTACTGCTTGGGCTGGACATATCCAAACCTTAATTTTGAAACACTTTTAATCGGAAAATAAACCCCACCAACTTATAAAAAGGAGCGAAATAATTTCATCGGAACAAGTGCTGAACCTAACTACTGTTCAAATTAGAAGTATCCAAAACTCGAATTAATTTTTCATAGCCAACAGAAATAAAGCAAAGAAAACAAACAAAATGCACTAACTTATAACAAAGGAGCGGAAGAATTTTTTTAACAAAAATACTCTTTAAACTAAAATTTACCTTTTACTTAAGCTGATAAAGATCGGTGATGAAACAGGATTAAACAAGCTTGCGACTGTTAAGACGTAAGACGTGAGACTATCAATATCCTACACAGTAACACTGAAGCCTTCTAGTTAATGAAATAGAGGACGTTTACGTGAGAAAGGCAACGTGGGTGTTGTTTGGTTCCGGAGAAGGAGACGCTATAGTCGTTAGTCGATACCCGCTGGGTACAGCTGGTCACAATTTGATTGAATAATGCTCGAATCAATTCTTCAGGTAGGCGAATTGTCTCGATATACAGCAGGTACACAAGTTAGTGTGCCAAGCCCTATCACGTTGCGTCAACAAATGCAGGTCTCTCTATCATTCTCTCTCTCCCTCTTTCTCTCTCAATCTCTCTTTTCCTTAACCTTTCCCATGGTCTCCTTCTCTCTGTCTGTTGCACTCGCTCTCTTTTGGTCTCTATCTCTCTGTTTTCATCTCTCTTTCTTTAACTATATCTCTCTATTTCTTTTCCAGCTGGTCTCTCTTTATGTTCCTCTCCCTCCTGGTCTCTCACTATTTCTCTCTCCTGGTCCCATATTGTTTGTGTGTTCCTTTCTCCATTGGCCTACCTACTCTCTCCTGGTCTCTAAAAACTCAGATTTTCTCCCTGTCCCTCTCCCCCAGCTGGTCTCTCTTTGCTTCTCTTTCCCTTTCTCTTCCTCTCTCCTGGCCTATTTCACTTTTCTCCGTGTTCCCTTTTCTCTCCGAATCTATTTATCTGTGTCCCGGTCTCTCTTTGTGTCCCTTTCTCCATAGGCTTGCCTCCTCTTTCCTGGTCTCTTTCCTCTTTCTCTCTCTTTCCTGGTCTCACTCTGTTCCTCGCACCCACCTAGTATCTCTCAACGTTTCTCTACCATTCTCTTCTCTTTTTTAAGTCCTTTCTGTTTGTGTTTCTCTCTCTCTCGCTATATATCTCCTAAACTCTGTTCTCTCTGCTGGCTTCTTTCTCTCTGTGTTACTTTCTCTTCTTATCCATCTTTGTTCCTATCTCTGTGTCTTCCCAAATCTCTCTAATTTATTGTCCAAGCCTCTTTTTCTCTCTTTGTTCCTATCTCTCCTGTAAATCTCTGTGGTCTTCTTTCTCATCTGATTTCTTTTTATCTGTACCTAACTTAGTTTGTCTCTCTCCTTCTTTCTCTGCCTCACTCTCTCTCCCCCACTTTCTCTTTCGCCATTTCTATTTCCTACCTTTCCTTTTTCTCTTTCTTCCTCTCCCTATTTCTCTATTATTTGTACTCTACTCTATTCCTTGTATATTTTTTTCTTTATTTCTCTCGCGCCCTTTCACTCTTTCGCGATCTCTCTCTGTCTCTAGCGCCAGGGATAACAGAAACTGAGAGTGTGCAACCCAGGGTACCTCACCGCGCCCGTCAACCCTATTGTTTACGAGTCTAGATCTAGACCTGCTGAACATAGCGGCCGGCGACATAGGCAGTAGCACTAGATCTACTTGCCACTTACCACCACTGGCTGTTATGTAAACCTTCGAGTAATTGATTCTTGATCTCATACTCCAGGCCAGGGATCAAGCGCTACCAGCCTGCTCTAGTACTCTAAGAAACTTAGAACATACATATCGCGCGATATCGACACTAGAATCTAGTATACACTCCCGGGTGCTGTAGATGTAGTAAGCTTATGTTTCGGTACAACACGGCTCACTCAGTCTGGACTGATACAGGTCAAAATCTTTGTCTTATGCAAAACTACTGAACTTTTAGATTGACAAAAAAAAAGTAACTGTCAAAAATGACACTTTTCCACCACTTATGAAAGATAATATATTTGCTGAATTTGCAGAAAAACAAAAACAAGTCATACTATAAATTTTCTTGCCCGAAAGAAGACATTTGAACGTACCGTAAACTTTTTTAATGCTTCGAGAAAAAGACCCCTAAGTTTTCTTTGTTGTTGCTGTTGTCGTTGTTGTTGTTGGTGTTGAAGAAATAGGTAGGTACGTGAAACATATAGGTAGGTACATGAAATATATAGGTTAACGTGAAACATGTAGGTAGGTATATGAAACAAAGAGGCACGACCTGATTTATCAAAATTATTGAGTTTTTAATCTTATTTCTCAAGTTCATAAACAAACATAGCAAGACGATGATTATTTACGCCTATGCTCAAATAAACTTATGCAAGAGTATTTAAAATACTTTCGTTCAAACGTACTTATACGACCATATTTACACCCCATACTTAAAGCGTGTGTTTGAAATACACTTATACAATTATACTTGCATCCTATGTTTAAAAAAATTATACTCAGGGGAGGTCGATGAAGGGCACAACAGGTAATTTAGTTATTAGTCTCATGCGCTATTTGTCACTTTATGTGATGAAAAAAACTATTCATTGCTTTCATGCCGGGAATAAATTTTTCTCTATCCCTCCTTAGAATGTGCTCATAAAGGCACCGGCTTTGTGGCCTAGCGGTAAGACACTCGCTCAGAGATCGGGATGTGCGTGTTCCGGCCGAGTCAAACCATGGACTTTAAATTTGGTATTAGCAACTGATCCACCTAGTGTCTGGCATTATGGGTTTATTGCTACGTCTGGTCGGTCCGGTGTCAGGATAATGTGACTGGGTGTGGTGTATGCAAGCGCTCCTTACATCACAGTGTGGCATTATGATCCCGTTCAACATTATCACACCCTTGAAGCCTTCCGTGTAATGTTTTATCTCCTCTTTTCACTCATGGTAATAACAACAAAAAACCTTAAAAAGCACTAGTTTTCGCCCATTATATTGGTCTCTTTACCGTTCTTCGGAATGCCGCAGCAAGTACCACCTCCTTAATCATTAAAACGTAGTCACCTCTTCACTTCTGACTTTGAGATGTCATTCTGCTATTTCTTTATCTTATTCTGTTTTTAATACAATTATAAGGTCGATAAATTTTATAACAGCTTCATAATTTCTCTCCAATCTTCTCTCTTTCTTTCTCCCCCTCAGTCTTCTTTCTCTATCTTATGATTGCTTGCTAGCTTTTGTATTCTCTCTTTTTCTCTCACTCTCCCTCTCTTTCTATTCATATCTTTCTCTATATTTTCCGTTCTCTCTCTTCTCTCTCTTTCTTTCTCGTTTTCTTTTCCTCCGTCTCTCCCCTCTATCTTTCTCTCTTTGCTTCCTTATATGTCTCTCCTGTGCTCTTATATGAAAAATAAACTGAAAAAAAGAAAAAAAAACAAAAAAGACAACAAATTTCGTAACGGGCAATGTTTATTTTAAAGAAATAAATGCATCCCATAAGACTTGGTGAAAAAATCATCAGAGAAATTCTATGAACTTCCTAATCGTTGTATATGTTTTTGTGAATGTCCTTATTTGGTTTTGAAAACATTTTTAAAAGAAGGTTATAAAATGTTACTTGTTTTACATTACATATTCTATAGTCTTACCCAAACCCCACTTATTCGTCGTGGCGCATGCTTTTTTATAGAAGTTAAATCTGGTCATGTAGAAGTCGAGATCTGAAAATATTGAACGCTAGATACATATCTCATCACAGTAAACTTTATACATACTTTTGATGTAAAAAAAAAAACAACCTTAAACTCCTTTTCTAAAATTTTTATATCAGGATTTCTACTTACTTTAAGAACCTAGTATTTGTACAATTATAGAAGAAAGTGCTCAACATCCCTTCCGATTATGGAGCTTGAATATGTGTAGAATCTAGATTTATCTTTCATTCCTCATGACAAATGTAAATTAAATCTAGATTCTACACATATCAGTATTTCAGTCTCATTACCTATAACATCACCAAAGCGTATTTCCACGCTCTATATTTTAAAGTCACCAGTCCTGCTGTTCAGATAGGATATTCACAAATGTAAGAGAGATTTATGTCTCGCCAGATCCCGGACGCCTCACATCGGTAGTCGTGCCACTTTCCATCGCTTGGATCTAAAGCCATGCAGTCCTCTCCACCTGAAAAAAGTCCGTCCGTATGTTTATGCATAACACCGTCCCACGGAACCACCTTTGAACCGTCTTCCCAATACCATTCTCCTTCGATGTCTTTATCATTCATTCCTATCCACATAGGGCTCCATTGCCATAGCCGTTTCATCTCGTCCCATAAAAAATCGTTGACTTCTTTTGTTTTAGGCATAGCGAGGTTCCCTCTTTTCTTGAGGCACTCTACCCACGCCGTTTCATAATTACCACTGTCTTTCGTCACGAACTGGTAACAGGTGTCGCCAAATATGCCGAAATATTTGGCTCCGTAATTGTGCACTAGCTGGCGTGGACAAGACGTTCTTACTGTATGGTTGGTACACAGTGCTGGATGCAAGATGATATAAATACGTTCAAAATTATTTAGCAACATTGTTATTAGCTTCATTGCCGAGGCATAGCCGACAACTCCTTTTAAATATTTCAATCGTTAATCATTAGCGAGAGTTCAATAACTTGCTGTTATTTAAAGTTTAAATTTTTTTTTGTTGTATTGTAAACCCATGCAAAAAAGTATTAAAATTTTTGTCTTAAAAAAAACTTGTGTTGTTTTTTGTTTTTTTTTAACTTTTTTAATTTTTCAAAAACCAAGTTACTATGTCTAAAAAAGAAATAAAAAACAACAAACAAAACAAAACAACTACGGTAATGCTGTGTTAAAAAAAACCTCATTATATAGCTATGATTTAGCGTATAGCGGTAGTCTTGATTAATTTTCCTAGTTTTCATAACTAGATACTATTTAATGGTATTATTGTCTCGCAGTTCAATGTTCTCAACCCATAAAATATAGCGTAGAACCTATTTTATAGGAAACTGATTCAACTTTAAGAAATGCTCTAATTTACTCGCTTGGTGATATAAAAAAAACTGTATCCAATGTATTTTTTATTCCTTTCTTATTTAGATACTACTATTTATGCTACTACCACTATTACCACAACTATTACTACTACTACTACTACTACTACTACTACTACTACTACTACTACTACTACTACTACTACTACTATTACTACTACTATTACTACTATTACTACTACTATTACTACTACTACTCCTACTACCACTATTACTACTACTACTACTACTACTACTACTACTACTACTACTACTACTACTACTACTACTACTACTACTACTACTACTACCACCATTACTATTACTACTACTTCTACTACTACTACCTGGTTTGCTACTCCTACCTGGTAAAGCCATTATAAGAGCTGTTGCACCAATAATATAAAGACTCATGTTTGCTACCGCCATGATCAACTATCCAAGAATAAACTTAGTGTCTTGGTGCATATTTTTCTTTATATAAAGACGGTCTTTGCTTGTAAGCTTATAAGTGCTAGATAAGAATTGTTACGATATGCAATATTATTTCTTATGTTTTGTTTCCAGCTCATACAACTGGTTGCACAAAAAGGACACTTTTTTCTCAAAAGATAAGGCTGCGCTTCCCTGATTAAACAAAAGAAAATGATCTTTTCATGTAAACGTAAAGAAATAGGAAAATAAGGAAGGAGGACAAGAGAACCATGATATTTGCGGTGATTATGGTAGTGACGATGATGATTGAGGTGACTTTGATGGTGACGGAGATGATCACAGTGACTACGATAGTTATCGTGATAATTAGTGTTTTATTTATCATTTTAATAACATCATCATTAATATTATTATTAATATGATAATAAGGATTATTGTTGTCGTTGCTGTTTTTGTTGTTGTTGTTGTTGATGATGATGATGATGATGATGATGATGATGATGATGATGATGATGATGATGATGATGGTGATGATGAGAATGAAGATGAAGATGATGATGGTGAAGATGAAGATGATGATGATCATGATGATATTGATGATGATCATGATGATGATGAGGATGATGAAGAATGATGATGAGTATGATGGTGATGATGATGATGATGATGATGATGATGATGATGATGATGATGATGATGAGGATGATGATGAGGAGGAGGAGGAGGATGATGATGATGAGACTGAGGATGGTGATGTTGATGATCAGAGTTTTTTTGCTTGTTAAAAGATAAATCGTCTTAAGCCTTAAAAACTTTTTAAAGTCAATGATGACAATCAATTTAAATACTATGTTTTCATTAAATTATGAAATGCTTTGCCAAAAACTTAAATGCAACCATTTAAAATCTAGCCAGAAGTACGTACAGTTATGGCTATATCTAGTCTTTAATTCGTTTTCTAAAATTAATCTAAAGTAGTATTTTATGTTCCAATAAAAGGAAGTTACTTTGTTCATTAATCTCGTCAAAGATTGTTTCCTTTGTTATCTTTTACACTAACAGGTGCTGGTTTTCCTATGTTGTTTTGAAAGATTTTTGCGTTGAGACAATCTACAACTTTAAGAGTCTATGTAATCAGTAACGAATTACAAGCACACCTCGTTGATGTTTTCGGGAAACTGCCCTCTCATGACTCTCACATCTGGTTATTGGAACTGTTTTTTTTTTGCCTTTGTTTTGCCAAAAGGCTAAATTTGTTTTTTTTTTACATTTAAAATATCTCTGAAAAGCTTTTAAATATATTTAAAACATTGTGACTGATTTAGTTTTGTGATGTTTAATTTTCCTAATGGAATGCCCCTTTCTATTTGAATTTTATCTGTTGTAGATATATGCTTTTATACTTTTTTTTTTTGCTTCGGAACTTTATTTCTTTGTAAAATGCGCAATATAAATTTAGTTATTATCGTTAGAAATCAATATCATTATCATCATCATCATCA
>BMAT01012316.1:219950-246157 GCA_019649035.1 Elysia marginata
AAGGTCACAGAAAATATAAGGAATAAGCACAAAAACTGGACCGGAGTCGAGAAAATTTAACCTGAATTGCCTTTTATTTTACAATGGTAGAAAATTAGGCACAGTGCATTTTTTCATTGAGCCGTTCAATGTAAACGAGTTTTTTAATTAATGAAAAATCTGGAAGCATTTAAAGAAACTTTATAAATTGAAGAGCAATTGCAAGCTAAGCTCAGTTATAAACATTTTGATTGCATTATGAGTTCTTATAATTAGTAACATCGTTGCTAAACATGATAGCAGTGAGAGAGATGATGATGATGATGATGACGATGATGATTGTGATTATTATTATTATATTATTATTATTATTATATTATTATTATTATTATTATTATTATTATGATGATGATGAAATGTAAAAAAGAATGAAAGCGAAACGATGACGACAATAATGACTTTGATATTGAGAGAAAAATAATTGCTCACTGAACGCAAAACACCAATTACAATTATCTTAAAATCTAATGGTAGCAAAAATAGTTAAGCTAATGATAATGATAATAACAAGAACAATTAAATAGAATCCGATGATAATTGCAATGTTAAAGTAAAATATCACAATAAACATTAAACCCCATAGGCTTAGTAGGAGGAAGTGTAAACAAATGTTAAAAATAATGTTTATGGAAATTGCAGTATAGTAATACTTGGTGTAAGATAGTCATATGTTACTTCTATTTATAACATTTCATACCATAACTATTGCCACTCTATCAATCTCAACGCTTATGAAATATGGCTCACACTAAACAATAATCATGAATGGGTACAATTCAACAAAATTTTGACACTTTAGGTTTGAACGAAATCTTGACAACAAAGCAGAGTTTCATCTTATATTAGAAGGCAGTGTTCCAAAAACTAGTAATAGCACTGAAGCAAACGCGATGAATATAGAAAATATCAAGCCTAGTTTAGGGTCAAACAAACCCTTTCGTATCATTGGAGCATGGTGTAAATAAGTTAACAATATTTTTAGGAATCTGATCGGGTAAATAGAGCTTGATATAGGTTGTTGATTACTGTGGATAAAACCGGCAAAGATTCGAGAATCGTCGCGGATAAGATTAGCCATTAGACTGTCATAGATCTTCTCAATAAATTGGATAAAACGGGATTAAAGGTCACGTTTGTAGCATAAACAACATAGCTATGTTGTCTTAAATTTAAGCTTTGATAAGATACAGATCTTGACTGATAAAAAATAAGGTAAGCCCAAAACCCCTCCTTCCCCTTTCTGATACCAAACATGTCAAAAGTGCTATTTTGCCTATGATCATTAAATCTTTATATTATATATGCTCTAAATCCAAGGTCGAATACATTTTGCCTGACTACATCATTTTGTTGAACATTACATATGAAGCTAGGAAATTATACCAGTGCCGTCTTCGTATTCTGAGTGGTTTCTAGAAACTACAGTGTTGAGGGTGCTCAGTCAAAGCTAAAGGGAAAAGGCCTAGCTTAGCGTTGTCATTGTAGATTTATAGCATCTGAAGGCAGTAACAACATGAGCAAGGCTTCTCAATGTCATCGAATGAATCTGACCTGTATCTTAGCAATGTCACCTGAGACTTGGACCACATTTTTTTCAGTCTTACAAGGTGCATAATTAAAATGACAATACTATCAGTAAGATAGATAGAAACGCCAAAGGACCGCTTAATATTGACTTTTCCTGTAATATAACATTTCTACAAATATGGCCCATTGTTAATAGACATGAATAAAAAAAATTGTTAATTTTCTTTTAAAACTATGGACCTGGCTGATTGTGTTAGAGAGTGTGTTTTTCTTCTTCTTTCTCCTCCTCCGGCTATTGAGGGCCATTATGGGGTCAACTTGCTAGCTTTCTCCAAGACAAACGATCCTAGGCTTGCTTGATGTTGTGTAGAGAGTAGACGCGGTAAAAGAAAATAGCAACGAGAGCTGTAAATACTGAAAAATGAGAGTGTGACAACAGCAAAGAGCCGGTAAAAACAAGACTCCTTAGCCACTTGGCGACAGAATTAACATAAGCAGGTCTAAACGTCGTTGAAGGAGTTCTCGGTCCCATGCAGTTTACAAAAATGCGGAGAAGACTGCTTCAGCATCTTATTTTAGCTCGGGTTTAGTCGTGGGCGGTTTTAATCTTTCTTCTCGCAGCGTCTTAATCACATTAATGCCTACTTTTTTTCTTGTCTCTTTCCAATTACCCCATCCGGTTTAGTTATAATTTTGTGGCTTCAAACTTGTTTAGAGATATTGTCATCCCAGAAAATTTCAAAACTTGATGCCTTGCCCAAAACTGAGGAGTAAAAAAATTTGCATGAGTTGGTTGGTTTTTGTTTTGTTTTGTTTTGGATTTTTTTAAATCTGAAAGACCTAAGCTTTTTGTGGAAATGTTGACGTTGTTGTATTTTTAAAACTGTTTTCTGTTTTTTTTCCAAGATAAGTAATGGTCCAAAATGACGGCCGAATATTGAAAGTTTACCAACAACTCCAGAGCTACGTTGTCTGTTTTGACTGCTCCTGGTTCTTCCCTGGAGACGCTAGCCATCTCTTTTGTTTAAGTTACATTAAGCCCCAGAAATATATTATTCTCCACTCTACAAAGGCACCAATTTCTTCATTATGATGATATTTAACATTTGGCAACGGAGGGTTTTTCACAAGTACATGTAACTGTAAATTAGAAGTAAAGACTTCATTTGCCAAGCCCTTCTTAACTGTATGCCAAACTACCCTTTGGTTTTTCTTTTTATTCAGCGGATGACGGTTGAAGAAAAAAAGAAAAAGTGTGTGTATGTCTGTATGTGGCCAGGCTGCTTAGATTACCTTACGCCTAGCTTGTTAAAATCATGGCACAATAAAATTTCTTTCTCCATTTCTTTGTTTCTATCACTTTCTCTTCATTTCTTTCCCCACCCTTTCTTAATTTTCCCCTACTGGTTGGGTCGGTGCCAGTATAATGTGACCGGCTGAGGATAAGTCATGGTATCCCCGCTAGTCTCTGGGTGGCAGCCCGTAAATTGTCATTGGGACCCAAGCCCTGAGAGCACCTTTGAAGTGGAATTGGGCTTGTAAAAATACCCTTCAATCAATCAATCATTTCTTAATTTTCCTTCTTATTTTAAAGCACCTCTGCGGCGTATACCATGCCCAAGATGAAGGGCGTTCTTTATACGGATTGTAGTCTTCCACAACCGAAGGCAGTCAGACTTTACCTATTTCCCCCAGCAGGCCAATACACACCAAAGCAAATTCAACTCATATTTCAGAGAATTACAGCACAGCTGCCTATTAGGCGCTCAAATACTAACATTCTACAAATTTCAAGCACTGCCTATAGCCAGTTACCCATTTTACAGGTGGGTGGACTGAGGAAAGTGTGAATAAATTGCTTTCCTAAGGCAATTACAATGTGCGTCGTGGTTGGGAATCGAATCCTCGACCGCCGGATCACAAGTCCGACGCGCTAACCACTGAACCACACTGCTCCACATACAGAGATGTTTGCAGTACTGATCACTTCTGCAGCCATCCGCAGGTCGGCCTCAGCCCTGCAGGGTATACTATGTGTCCTGATTCTCTGCTCTATAATTGCAACCTGGGCTCTATGTAAATTTAAAAAAATAGTACTTGTTAGATTTCAGACGGTTGTGCACACTAGCTGGGCATTGATAATCATTATATTTATTTGATTTTCAACTTCTACGTTAAAAGGTTAAATACTCACTTTTATCGCAAATCCAGTTTAGAAATATTTATATGCCAGAGTCTCTATGCCAAATTGAATGTCTATTCGTGTTTCTGTCACTTCTCTTTGTTGCCGTTCACCCATCTCTCTCTCCCAAAACCACAACCTATAACCTTGAAACAAGCAAGCACTTGAGTTTGGATCTCTTCGATCTTAGTCTTCATCTTGAGCAGGAATTGAGCTAAAACCCGGAAAAATTGCAAAGAATGGCGAATCGGTGTCCTAGCAATCTATTTTATTTAGAAGATAAAGTAAAGTTTGTGACTCTCTTTATGATAGCAAGTTGGCTTAACCAAAGTTTAGTGTTACAAAAAAAAAAGCAAGAAAAAAAATAAGGCATTTTGACATGAATTGGTTTTAAGTCGGGTAGACCGGCCTGCATTCCGACGACCTAGCAAATTACTCATAGCAGTTCGACCCATAGTGGGGGCCAAACCATCCGAGTGTCGCAAACTGAAAAACACTTAGTGTGTTGGGATTCCAAACCTAAACACATTAGCATTTTCCTAACTCACTTTAAACACCTAATTCGATAGGTCAGTTCCCAGTTTTAAAAGTTCTTGCCCATATTTGGATGGTTTGGCCTCCGCTAAAGGTCGAGCTGGCTCAAACGCATGAATTTCTTTTTCATGAAAAAAGTTGTACATAAAATCTTTTAAGGACTAGAAGCACTGGAGAACCGAACTAATTGTTATAATTATCTGAGTTTTTCTTTCTGAGCCTTACTTCCCTCCCCTTCTCAGCCCATGCGAACTCTATAGACCTTCAGTTACAATGAAATGAGAGGGTGTTCCTTTTACATTTTTTTTGTTATCGTTATTGAAAATGTGTCTCTATGGTTAAAAAAGACTCAGTAAAAAATGTTCATTCACTGAGGATTGAAGTCAATGCGACTCAGTAACAGCAAAGAGAATTGAATTGTGAGCAAGAGGGAGAACTGAGCCTAACTCTCTGTGACAACAGTGCTAACAAAAGCGTATGGGAATAGAGCCGGTAAACAAAGCATAGGCCAAGTGGTTTAGTGTAGGCTATGTAGTATGTGTGTTTGTACTTGCCGCTGTTATCTTTTGAATTTGCCGAATCTATTTTTGTTGCTATGCAGCCATGCATTTGCGTGTATTCAGTGTGTCTTGGCTCTCTTTCTCTCCAACCTCTTTGGTAACAGTCGGGCCAAACTGTCGTACGTTAACAATATCTCCCTGCCCTGTATTCAACACTGGCGTGTCAAGAGTCTGCCTTGTATTCGCCAGTTGACATCTGCTCTAACTCACTCTATAACACCTAGTCACCTAATGCACTACGTTTTTTTTCCACTTTTAAAAGAAGTTGTTTTTATGTGGACGAATTATTATAGGTTTAGTAGATCGCGCCGCCTGCAGTGCAACAAGTTTTCAGTCTTTTTACCAATCAGCGAACCAGTTGCTTATTGCCAAAGCGAGGAGCATGCTGTTCACTGCAGTTGAACTTAGCTCTTCACAATATCGCGGCATACCACGCTTGAGAATTGAATTCAGCTGGTTACATTCTTGCCATTTCTTGGTTATTGTTACACACATTGATGAAACAGACAATATAATTATTATCTAAGGTGAGATATCAATGTGAAAGTAAGCCTCTTGCTGAAAAATAATGATTTCGTTAGAGGAAGTTTTTATAAGCGTTGAAATATCTTGCTCCAGGCAAAATGTTTCTCGCCCTTAAATTAAGGAATTCTATTGGTTCAGATGTGGTATATAATCAAAGCCGCGGATTTGATTTTCCGATGTTCTTGAGGAATTCAAGGGCATGGCACTGGTGACCAAATCTTCTCCGTCTAGAATTTAAATAGCTTGAGAGGCGCGGAGGCGACAAGGTCCACATCTGAGTAGATCTCTAAAAGGTAGGATATTCTCATCATCATCATCATCATCAGGTGCCTTGCCCCTTGGCGTTGGCGATCATGTTCTTCCAGCTCTCTCGATCCCAGGTTTCCGACAATGCGTCCGTCACTCTCTTTGTCCCCATCCAAGAAGTCATGCCATCAAGCATTTTCTCTCTTTGTCTTCCTCTGCTCTTCTTCCCCTCCATTCTTCCGGTTGTCATAAGGTTCTCTAATCCCTCTCTTCTCATTATGTGTCCCACAAACTTTGCCTGGCGTCTTCGTATTCTGTTCATCAAGGACCTGGTTGTCTCAGTCTCTTTCAGAACCTCTTCATTCGTCTTTCTCGCCTCCATGGTACTCTTAGCAAACGTCTAAAGAACCACATCTCAGTGGCCTCAATTTTCCTTAGTATCTCTTTAGTTATTGTCCAAGCCTCACATCCGTACATGAGTATGGGTTCAATGCAACATTGAAGGGCCCGTTTTCTAGTTGTTATCGTTATTTTGTTGTTGGTTAGTAATGGTTTCATTTTTTGGAAGTAAGTTTTGGCTTGTGCAATTCTAGCTTTTATTTCTGTGTGGTTTTTACCGTCCTGTGTTATGATAGTTCCTAGATATTTGAGAGAGTCGCATTGTTTCAATTTTGTCCCATCAACAAAGAGATCAGCGTTTAGATTTGGCCTCCGACTAATAACCATAACTTCTGTCTTTTTGTTGTTTGATTCGAGTCTCATTCTTTTACTTTCGGTTGCTGCTATGTCTATCAATTTTTGTAGATCTTCCTTATTTTCAGCTATTAACACCGTATCGTCTGCATACCGTAGATTATTGATCATTCTTCCACCTATTCTAATTCCTGGGTATTCATCTAAGTTTCTTAGGATTGTTTCACTGTAAAAGGTTAAAGAGATCCGGTGAGAGTACACATCCTTGTCTTACTCCTCTCTTTATCATTTGGAAAGGGCTTGTCTCATTTTCTATCCTGACTGTTGCAGTTTGTTGCCAGTATTTTTTATTATCCGGAGATCTTTTCCGTCCACGTGTAATTGTTTTAGTTGTTTGATCATTTCCCAGTGTTTAACTTTGTCAAAAGCCTTGGTGTAGTCAATAAAACATAGGTACATGTCCTTCAGCATTTCCAAAGCTCTTTCTATTATCATTCTGAGCATGTAAACTGCATTTGTCGTTCCTTTTCCTTGAACAAAACCACACATTGTGTCACCAATCTCTGGTCTTATCTTATTTCTTACTCTCATCATGACTATTCTGAGGAGGATTTTCGTTACCTTACTCATAAGGCTAATGGTACGGTGAAGTTCACATTCTGTCGCTCCATCCTTTTTTGGGAGAGCAATAAAAATTGTTTTAAGCATATCCTTTGGGATTTCCCCTGTTTCATAGATCTCATCAAGGAGCTCTCTTATTTTATTGATGCCAAATTCGAAAGGGCCTTTATTTGTTCTGCAGCGATGTTATCCGGTCCTGTGCCTTTCCCATTTTTCATCTTCCAGGTAGCTGTCCTTACTTCGTCTTTCAGAATTGGTGGTCCTGCAAAGTTGCCCTTCACTACTTCTATTTCTTTCCTTTCATCGTCAAAAAGTTCTTTAATATATTCTGACCATCTCTCTAGAATTTTATCTTTTTCCATTATTATTTCTCCATTTTTTGCCTTTAAACATCCGGTTGAACTAGCTTTTTTCTTTACCATCAGTTCTTCTACATTCCTGTACATTGTATTTGGAGCTTGTCTTTGGAATGTGTCTATTTCTCGACATTTTTCATTAAGCCAGACCTCTTTAGCTTCTTCGCATTTTCTCCTGACTTTTCTGTGAATGCTTTTATATTCTTTTTGTTCTCCTTTTGCCTTTCGTCGTTTGTCCATCAAATTCAGAATGTCTTCTGTCATCCACTTTTGTTTTGTTTTTCTTTCTTTTGTGGGAATTTCTTCCTCGGCTGCCTCTGTTATAGATCTTTTCAGTTGTTGCCAGAGTCCCTCATCCTCCTCTTTTTCCTCAAAAGCTTCAAATTTGTTTTTTACTTTCAGATTATATTTTTGGCAAAGGTCTGTGTCTGATGTCAATAGGTCTAGATTCAGTCTAATATTGGGTTTTGTCTTTTTTTGCTTTCTTAATTTCACTCTAATTTTCCCATGAGCAGCACGTGATCTTTGTAGCAGTCAGCACTGGGTAGAGTTTTTGATATGAGGAGCGCGTTTCTAAATCTTTTGGATACTAGGATGAAATGAATCTGATTTCTACTTCCATCTCCAGGGCTTTTCCATGTCCATTTCCTTCTAGGCGGCTGTTCAAACCAGGTGTTTCCAATTATGACCTCATTTCTTTGTGCCCATTCAACTAGTCTTTCACCTCTTTCATTCTTCTGACCTAATCCATCAAGGCCTACTACGTCATCCATTCTTTGTTCTACTTTAGCGTTGAAATCGCCCATTATAATGACCGGGTCTTGCGATTTACATTGTTTCTTTGCTTTCTCCAGATCTAAATAAAATGTATCTATGTCTTCTTCCGTACTTGTAGATGTTGGTGCATAAATTTGAATTATATCTAGGTCTAAAGGTTTTCCTTCTAACTTTATAAGTATAACTCTATCCGAGACTGCCCAGTATCCTTCAAGAGACAATGATGTTTGTCTGTCTAAAATAAATCCAACTCCTCTTTCATGGTCATTTCCCCCAGAGTATATTAGTTTGTGACTATCCGAATTGATAACTCCCGCTCCCTTCCATCTGACCTCACTGATACCCATTATATTTATTTTGAGTCTACCCATTTCTCTCTTGATGTTGTCAAGTTTTCCTTTTTGGAGCATCGTTCTAACATTCCACGTAGCAATTTTTAAGGATTCACTGATTTTTAACGCAGTAGCTTGCTGACGCTCTGGTATCACCTGCGGTGCGTGACAATCCCTACCGGACGAGAATGGTCTATTATATTGAGAACACCCTTTTACGTCGTTAACCCGGTTTCGTTGAGGTTGTTCTGTCATGATTTATTCTTTGCAGTATAACCTATAGTGGGTTACAGTTTCCTTCTATAGGAGCAGTTCTCTCTAAGGAGCATGTTGCCTCAGCCATTGTACCTTCTAATGGTATCTTCTGCCTGACGCAGCGGAAAGTAAGCCAGTTCCAAACTTGATTTGGCTGCCCATCCTTCCATCCGTCACCTGCCTGCCGTGACTTCATGCACTAGGGGAATGTCCCCACCCTCAGGTCATGCCCTTTGGGTTCACTCACACAGTTTAGCCGGTCAGTCAAAACCGTTGCCCGGTTATACGATAGCCATTTTGACCCTTTTTTCAAAAGTAGATCTATATATTTTGGCGAAAAAAAAAACCTTTTATGTGGCTCCTCGATGTAGATCTATATGTAGTAGTCTTTCTTGTTTTTAAGCCTATATAAGCTTATAGTCCTTTTAAACCTATAGAATCATGCTATGTAACTCGATGTAGATCTATATGTAGTAGTCTTTCTTGTTTTTAAGCCTATATAAGCTTATAGTCCTTTTAAGCCTATAGAATCATGCTATGTAACTCGCATGTTCGGTTTGCGAGAAAGATCTACTATTTGGCCACCTCTGAGAGAACATATTTTTACTAAAGATTTCTCCAACGAGTACACTTTACTGTAGCTATTTTTACCTCGGTGCAGCTAGTGTTTGAAATATTGCTGAATATTGTTTTTTGCTTTCACGAAACGAAGGAAGTCTTGTATAAAACTTAAATTCTATATTACTATGTAGACATCGTGCAAGCAGTTAAAGTAAGGTAGACAATTTCCTTTATTTAGTCGTTGGGTCAAAAAGCAGAAAAATGCTAATGAATATTACTTCGTTGTTGCTGGAGTCTTTTTTGGAAGGATTTCAACACCTGGGTCCCACCTTGGCTAAGCCTATACTTCATGGTAACAAATTGCAATTGATTATTTAGTAATAAATGTTCATGTTCATTGAGCATGAGATACATTATTGTACATAACAAAGCGTAACGGACGAAAAGAATGGCAATGGGGAGTAACTTTTAACTAAAATAAATAGTGGCACCCCCAGTGTGGAAATCCTTCTATCCTTTGTGCCTGCAACGGAGTAACCAAATTCAGCTGTTTTTCGTACCAGGATCCAATCATGAAACAAGGCTCAAGAACTGATGTAGGGCCTACTCATTCTGTCATGGTCATCCAAAGCGCAGTATCTTCCCCTCTTGATTGCCCAGGGCAGTTTTTCCATGAAAACCATCAAGCTGCGATACTCATCTTGCTTATTCAACTATGTCCGCTAGATGCCGGTTTGCAAAGGATGTTGAAAAGATAAGATGCGTTTTTCCTTCTTTTGTTTAGTTTGCCAGTTTGCTCTTTTTCGGTTTCGTTGCAAAATTATCAACATTTATCCTAAAATATTTTTATGTGTATTCTTTCTGCTAGTTTGCAAAGAACTGTATTTCTACTGTTCAAAAAAATATCACCTCATTGATTCTTCGACTGACTTTTATCTATTTTACGGAAACAATATGCGATGTTGTAGATTGTAATGATTTTCATATAAATAAATTTATTGTATCGTGTTCAAATAGAATATTGTTCTACTTTATCTAACGAAAGAAAGTTTCTTTAGAAGTAATGCAAGGCCTATAACTGTGATGTGTAGAAAATTTTTACATGTTTTTAAATCTTAGGGTTTTTGCAAACATTTTACTACGTTTAGCAAGAAAACTCTGTTTACAGTACCTTGTACTGTATTGCACCTTTCGCTGTGCTAAGCACAGTGCCTAAGATAATAAGAATTGCTGCACGCAGCGTTTTGATCTGCTTGCCCTTAGTTAGTCATCTCTGAGTGGTCTTTCTAGATGTTAAAACATTTTGTGTGCGCCTTCATGATGTCATTTATCTATGTGTGGACATGTGCTCTTAGGAGTAGAGCTATTCAACTTTGTGTGGAGCTCAGGAGTAGTTATTCACTGTTGTCTGGTGTTCTTAGGGGTAAAGTTATTCACCTTTGTGTGGTGTTCTTAAGAGTAGAGTTGTTCACCTTTGTGTGGTGTTCTTAGGAGTTGAGTTATTCAACTTTGTGCGGTGTTCTTAGGAGTAGAGTTATTCAACTTTGTGTGGTGTTCTTAGGAGTAGAGTTATTCACCTTTGTGTGGTATTCTGAGGAGTAGAGTTATTCACGTTTGTGTGTTGTTTTCAGGAGTAGACTTATTCGCGTTTGTGTGATTTTCACGGTGTTAAGTTATTAAAGTATTGTGTTTTCAGGACATGAAGTTTGATCGTCTTTTTTCTGTCCTATGGGATGCCTTATTGTTAAATGTGTTCGGGAGAAATTCATGCTCTGAATCTTACGCTCACTGTTTACCTGAAGGCGTTGTCAGTCTGGCAGTGCAGCTTATATCCTGTTTTCAGTCTTACCCATCACGATGGACTTTATTTCTCATCGGTAGAAAATTTTTCAAGATACGTTTACCATGCTATAAATGTTGCTTTTGGCTTTGCCGGTCAGCTAATATCTGTGATGTTTTTTCTGCCAATAAAACGAACTTTGTATTTTATTTCATTTAGTTGACATTTGTAAAAGCACTATTTGCCATCTTATTCAAAATGCTCTAGGCGCAACAACTTTGAAGATTAATATAATTTAACAATTTTTTTTTGCTCTAAAATGTTTTAATTGATTTACATAGTCAACATAAATTTTGGTAAAAAATATAATTGAATATTATTTGGAAAGAATCGTATGAATAGAATTAAAAATATGAAAAATTGCATATGAAACTAAATTGAAATAAAAATACTAAATGCAGGTTTATATAGATACAATCCTTAAAATAAAGAAAAAATGGGAAGAATTTATGCATAAATACAATATGTAGAAAATGTTATATTTATAGTATATTAAACTGAAAGAAAAGAAAATTTTAGGTGATCCTTGATTTTAGCACAAAAATTGCTGAAAACTAAGGTTTTTAACACTTCCTTAACAGTTACAAAGAACCTATGTACCTGTCAGCCTACGTGGGTGTGAGTGTGTGTGAATGTGGTAGAGATGTTGCTCATTGAGCCTTTCAAACTATTTCAATATTCTTGTTCAAGTTTTTTTCCCTCAATTTCAGGGTTTTTTTGCATAAGCTTAAAAACGTCTCTGAGCGGAATAAATTCTCTTGAGAGAATAAAACTAGACTAAATTTTTAAAACTAATTACAGGGAAAATGCTTAAACAGGTGGATAGTGGATACAAGTTGCACTAGAATAAACAATAACAAGCTAAATTGATCTTAACAATAACACACACTGCATAAATCACCTTCCTCTAAATACCATTGATGACAACTGAAATAGTTTCCTAAAACTACTAAAACGCAAAACACAGCTTGTTGCCACAAAGACCCACTTACAGGATGAGGTCAAACGTAGTTATAAATGTTTAAACGGTCCAGATTAAAGAACTATGGCGCTCTACGGAAACTCAAGGTTTCTCTCCAGTCAGACCACCGTAAAGGTAGAATCTGAACTCTTTGCCATACATTTTACCAAATACTAGGTTACAATTTCTACAACATATTCTGTTCTGGCAGAGATTCAGCTTCGACTTGACGTGTTCGCATGAAATTGTTACTACAATTATTTAGAAGACATCACGTCCTGACGTTAATTAAACTGAAACCCCACTGCCAGATGTGTGAAGAATAATTCGAAGAATAGCATCCTCGAAATGAGAGCGCTGACATATTAAGAAGATATTATGTACTGTGTATGAAGTTCACCGGCTAGCATTCTCGAAATTAGACAGCGATGCCATATTTAGAAGACATCGCGTCCTCGGCATGACGTTAAACTGCACCTCACTCTCAGTCAGCTGTGGCAAGCAAGGTGCATTAAATAGTCAAGACAATCTTGCCTCGGAGAAATTCTTACAACTTCATCAAAGTGACTAAAGAAGTGTGTTTTTCTGTAGGATTGTGTTAATGTATATATGTTTACTATGAAGTGACCAAGCCTTCGAAGCTGATTAGTTTCGTGGATAAGTGCCTTGTGGTTCTTGATTTTCGCATGGATCTTCCAGATGACAGAAAATTCCGGTGCACGGATTAACCGTTATGAGTGTACTAAACTTAACATGTGTATTGTACTTAATTCTTTGAATTTAATCATAATAAACTCATATGGTAAGTAGACCACTCTAACGAGTTTCTCGTTAAACATGTATTTCTGAAGTGATGAAAACATGGGTTCCTTGTTTTCAGAAAGAAGAGAGTTTGATTCTCTTCCAGTTGTATAAACGTTAATCTTCTAAGTCCTTAAATGTCATGAATCTTTTTTTTTCGTTATTGAAAGCAGAGGTTGCAACATAGGTTGTATAGCCTGATGGTTTTATAATTTGCTGAGTTATTATTACATGATTCTTTTTCTACTATAGATTTCAGAAAGCAGAGACTGCATTATTACCACTGGCAGTTTGCAGGAGCTTATTTCATACTTCCTGTGTAATAGACGTTTTTTTCTTCTTTTTCAGAAAGCAAAGAGCGTGTTTCTACTGCTGGGCTGTTGTTTTTTTTTTGTGTGTATGAGTGTTTTAACCCAGTGATTAATATATTAATTGCTTTTTTTCATATCAGAAAGAAGAATGCCCTTCTACTGATGGGCAACTTCGGTCTCCAACAAATAAATGTGGCAGTTGTCAGTGTCTGTTATAAATAATATAGGACAGAAAGATGCGGTGAGTTTGCTTTAGTTCTTTTGTAAACCCCATGTTTAAAAAAGGTGTTATTACATAAAACCCAAAAATGGTTAAATGCTATCGATTTTAATATGTTTGTACGTTCTATGTTTTAAATTCTAAAACATTCTAAAACAATCAGCGGGCCTTGCAGAACTCTTCTGACGATAAAGCAAGAAACAGTGCCAGGGGTTGGATACTCCTATGTTGTGGTTTTTACATCCTCCTCAAGTTCCAGTACAATGCATATGACGGATTTGATGAGCATTGCGGAGAACTTTTTGCGTTATGCTGTGGATGATTCCAGTGAGATGAGCCAGGACAAGGGCAGATCACCGGCTCTGTGGCGTAGCGGTAAGACACTCGCTCAGAGATCAGGAGGTGCGTGGTTCGATCCTCGGCCGAGTCAAACCAAAGACTTTAAATTGGTATTAGCAACTGATCCGCATTGTGTCTGGCATTATGGATTTAGTGTTAAGTCTGGTCGGTCCGGTGACAGGATAGTGTGACTGGGTGTGGTGTACGCAAGCGCTCCTTACATCACAGTATGGAAGCACGCTTTCACTTGTCCCCAGCGCCGTCTCTGATGTAACCTCGTAGTTGACTGGGATGTTAAAATTCAACCAACCAACCAACCAACAACAAGGACAGATCGCCGATGATGAAAAGGACAATGCATTGCCGTTGCCAAGGAGGGACGAGAGACTCTATGGTGGGATGGATACTGCGTCAATCGCTCGAGGGGGTTAGCTGAACATCCTACGTAAGTCCAAAAAGATCATTTCTAGAAAAATACCAAAAAACTATTGGACTTAAGCACTAAATGACTTTACACATTTAAAATGAGAAACAGGATAATTAAAAAATATATATATCGTACATGTTCCAAACTTTCCAATCTTGATTATCTGGCCTCACATTCCAACCGTAGAACAGTAAAACGGCTCTGTGGCCTAGCGGGTAGACACTCGCTCAGAGATCGGGAGGTGCGTGGGTTGATCCTCGGCTGAGTCAAAACAAGGACTTTAAAATTGGTATTAGCAGCAGATCCGCCTAGTGTCTGGCATTATGGATTTAATGTTAAGTCTGGTCGGCCTGGTGTCACGATAATGTGACTGGGTGTGGTGTACGCAAGAGATCCTTACACCACAGTGTGGCAGATTTTGTTTTCTTCGGGACTCAAAAAAGGTTATAAGTAAAAATTTTCTACACATCCAGAAATGCTTTGAGCCTAAAATGATTTGATAAATATTTGAGGTTCTGCCACACTGCATGTCACAAACACCAGAAATAATAATCGAGTAAACGAATAAAACTCCTGATGCGAGACTTGTGAGTTCTTTTAAAATCGTGAAAACGTGAAAAGTCGTGTGAAGAACGTAGAAAATAAGTTTATTCAAACAGTATTCACATCCAGCAGCAGTCGAAAATAATAACAGCGGAATTGCCGATGTTCAGCATAAACAAATCGTAGATCTAACTTTTGCTCAAAAGTGCTCACTCTTTCTCAATCCAGTATTTTATCCTCTCAGTCCTCTAAGTCTTCTCGGTCTCTCTCTTGTCAACCACGCGAGCTCTATTTATAATCAAAACAGCACACAAGCTCTAGTTATTGCTCGAAAATTCGACCCTTTACAAGAAAGGTGAGAAAGGCGTGGCCTAATACGGCAGCGACACCCAGTCGCGAGCCAAGTTAAAAATAGGTCGCCGGTCATCAAACATTATGTAAATTAACCGGAAGATAGTAATCTAGATAAATCCAGAAGACTAGATCTACAAAACTAATAATAGGCGATCATTCTAGATTTTAACGAGTTATGAAGTCCGTAAAGTTCTACGAATGCTTAACACATTCCATTAAGAAAACAAGCGTAGTCCCAATCTAGGTCTACACTGTACATAGCATGACTAAGGAACTAGACTAGAACAATGTCTAACTTCGTTACACTGCAGTGTGGATGAAGTTCAGGATAGAAAAGCTTACGATGGTCTAGTTACAGCTAGTTTCAAGATCACCTTAAGAAACATAGCTTTTAATAATAATTTATATTATGAAAATAAATAGTTCTGTCATGCAAACTCTAGCTCTGATTAAAAATTAATCTTTCACGAGTAGTTGAGCTATATGCTTCCGCAATGTACCTCTAGTAATGCAATTCTCTCCTCTTAAATACAAAATAATTTTTATTTATGAGTATGTTGCCTTACAACTGCATTCCCTTGTGGTCAGAGAGTTTTTTTAAGTTCTTTGGCAGGTAATTCCCAGGTAAATACTTTAATACATGCAACAGCTGTACAGATAAGACTGTGTCACTCTACAACATTTAAAGAATTTTTAATGCAGATAAAAATGCTAACATGCTATCAGTACAGACATAATCAAATCACTTACAAACTTTAATTAATAATACAAGCTCATAGAAGAAAAAAAGGTTTTTGTTCACACTAAAAACCTTGTAATTTTTTTAGTTTGAAAAACCAAACACATTTTGAATTTTGTGAACATAAAAATGACTATTTTATACAAGCAAAATTTAACTTCAATACCACGATCTAAATATTATCAGAAATTATAGAATACACTGGGAAATCCCTCAAATATGACCCAGAGATAACAAGCAATAAACGTGTCCTATAGGATTACAGGGGGAGGGGATGTGGGTGTAATACAAGAGTTAAATCACTATGCCCACATCAGTGGTAGAAAAATTTTTATTTAAAGTCACAGCACAGGAACGTTCTTAGTGAGGGGTTATACTGCGTTAGTATCCATCAGCTCCACAGAGTCAAATATATGGAATTTGAGAAAACAGAATATATTTTTTTTACTATTCTCAAAGTATTTCAAATCAGAAATGAGACCCTCTATTCTTAGTGCAAAAGCAGGAGGACAGTTAATATAACTCCCTCAAAGGGCTTTAAAGGATCACTTAAATAATCTAAAATGTCAAAACGACATGTCCAAAGTCAGAGAACTGTAAGAATGCTAATTTACAGCACTAAGAAGGCCAAACAAGGCATGGACATTTCATGTACATAAAAAAAGGCCTAAGACCCAACCAATTTGAACTGGTTGCAATATATGTGACTCCAATCCCGAAAACCCAGCCAAAGTCACTTAGTCCCATTCTGAGATACAAGCAATTTAACTCCTGAAAAAAATCAACTAAATCTCCTTGCTTTCAAATTAGGAATGAGAATATAGAGCACAAAACTATCGTTCTTGCCTGCAAGCAATTGACTTTATAGAGAAAGTTTTCACTCAGGAAAGTTATTGCGCTCTAATCTCATTCCAAATTCATGAAAGATAAATTAATTCTGTCTTTTGCATAACGTGGCTGAAGTTCTGTGCTTTTTCATTAGACGATATATCCATAAATGAAAATTATCGACTTTAGCTGTGAGTTTTTTGGACTGGGGTCATATAAATGATGTTTGAAAATGTTAAAAGAACACCAAGAGAATATAATTATTGCTTAACAACACAATACTTGACGAAGAAAAGTTCTCGGTGATAACATTAGCATCTTATCAATAAATAAAAAAGCGCAGCGAGATATCAAAGCAGAACCTGAACTGTTCAGTGCAATACCATAACAAATAAATAGCATGTCATAAAGCATCGGTAACAAACAGTATTTCTTGAGTCAATGTAAAAGAAATCTCTTAGCTCCGATACACCGTGTCTCAAACCTTCAGAACATGTTCAAACCGATTCACCGGCTCTGTGGCAAAGCGGTAAGATACTCGCTGAGAGATAGGAAGGTGCGTGGTTCGATCCCCGACCGAGTCAAACCAAGGACTTTAAAATTGGTATTAACAGCTAATCCGCCCAGTGTCTGGTCGGCCCGGTGTCAGGATAATTCGACTGGGTGAGGTGTATGAAAGCGCTCCTTACATCACAGTATGACAGCACGCTTTCAATTGTACAAAGCGCCGTCTCTGATGTAACCTCAAAGTTGACTGGGACGTTAAAATTCAAACAATCAACCAGCCAATCAAACCGATTCAAATCAAAATGATACAGATCAATTTAAGATATCATAATAACATGTGAACCTTATTAAAAATCAATAAATAGAGCTGGTTGATTACTGGGTTTCCTCTCCACGTGAATGTGCAATATTTTGTAGTAAACACGGAGGATGCCAAGGATGAAATGGAGCCCTACATTGCATCTCACATAAAATAAATGTCATAAGACATAAGTTGTTTTTTTTTTGTTCCAAAAATAGAAAAAGAATATTCTTTACATCCAAGTAGAAAACTTCTAACCACTGACTAAGGAAAAAAAGAAAATAGCGAGAAAGACTAGAGATATGACATTATTCACAGTAATTGGAAGTTGATGATCGTCTCGACCCATGGGAGTTTTGGAACTGACAGGGAGAATTTTCATGAAATACACAAATTATTAAGAGTTTAAAAGGTATGAATGAAACTATCAGTGGAAAGACGTAGGCTTTAGGTTTTAACATCGAACCCCTTCACTGCAATTCTTGGGGTCAAAGTCATATAATCTTTAAAAAATGTGCCCATAGTACGCGGTACAGATTATTTCCCTTGCTAAAAATCGGATTTGTTTTAGTGTTACTCTTAATTTTCAATGGTACGAGCGGACCAATTCCTTGGCAATGAAGGGGTTTTGTTAGCAAGTCGCTTCGACAGTTCCCCGAGGAACTTTTTCTTTTAAGACGCGTATGGCAACATCGTATAGGCTATATTTCTCTCAGTAGCAACGCAGTGGAAGCCGAAGCTACTATAAGTCGAATGTTCGAATCATTCTAGAGGCATGCATATTACGGGCACCTCCACTTAAACGGAAAGATCAAAATCGTATCAAAGGCATTCGTTGAATCCAAAAGCGAACCAACACTTAGCCATACACAACAAACACTGAGAAAAAAAACGATAACACTTAAGATGAGCCTCATATAAATAACAGATCCAGAGATCAGAATAGATAGTAGAGGCAGCCACTGTGCAACCAAATGATTGAAAGGTTTTAAAGGTATGAAATTAGCAGGAGAGAGAAGTAGGCTTTCAGTGGTAATTCCCCAAAAAATGAACTGCGCAAGCAACGTCTCCCACCCCATGTTATGTGTCATAAAAGAATTTAATTACAGCGCAGTTCGGATGTTTCAAACCTAATATGAACAAAGTAGAACATAAACATATCCAAAAACAGAACGATCAGTAAACGTCACAGTCGAAGGATAGAACCGGTACCTAATAACAGTTTTTAAAAGAGCAAGCTTTCAAATTAGTAAGGTTTGAACTTTATGGACTCAAACAATATTCCACACGACAAAGAAAAATTTCAAAATAAATCGAGCTTTGTGTATAACTGTTATGAAATTAGATCGCTTGTTAAGCATGTTGTGTAGGTGTGGATAGATTTGAACCTGCCTCTCCCACACCATGTGTAGATTATCTAATAAATGGTCTTATAGCCCTGATTGATTGATTGAAGGATATTTTTACAAGCCCAATTCCACTCCAAAGGTGCTCTCAGGGCTTGGGTCCCAATTACAATGTACGGGCTGCCACCCAGAGACTAGCGGGGATACCATGATTTAGCCTCAGCCGGTCACATTATAATGACACCGACCCAACCAATAGGGGCTCGAACCCGCGACCTCTGGGCCATGAAGCGAGGCCACTACCAACTGAGCTTTATAGCCCTGAGATAAATAAGAAAATAAAATATGTTCTAAAAGGATTCAAGAAGTTTTACAGCTTGAAGCATCCATCGAGTAAAACGAAAAACAAATATGATCATTTTGACCCTTTAAAGATTGCAAAATCATATTCCTTATTAGTTTAAACAGACTGGCATTCGGCGTTAATAAAAAATAGATATGCACAACTTCAATGTGATAAAACACTGTTTTAAAGTTTGTTTACTCCGTTGGTATTACACATACCAAAAGTTAACGCCACCACCTTATTACTGAAAAGCAACTTTAAAAGGCTTTTACTCTTTGAAACGTATAGAAACATTCATACTTAGTGGTAGTAGTAGTAGTTGTGGTAGTAGTAGTAGTAGTTGTAGTAGTAGTAGTAATAGTAGCAGTAGTAGTAGTGGTAGTAGTATTAGTAGTAGTAGTAATAGTAGTAAGAGTAAAACTAGTAGTAGTAGTAGAAGTAGTGGTAGTAGTATTTGTAGTGGTAGTAGCAGTAGTAGTAGTAATAGTAGTAGTAAGAGTAAAACTAGTAGTAGTAGTAGTACTTGTAGTGGTAGTAGTAGTAGTAGTGGTAGTAGTAGTAGTAGTAGTAGTAGTAGTAGTAGTAGTAGTAGTAGAAGTAGTACTAGTAATAATAATAATAATAATAGTAATAGTAGTAGTACTAGTAGTCGTAGTAGCAGTAGTAGTAGTAGTAGTAGTAGTAGTAGTAGTAGTAGTAGTAGTAGTAGTAGTAGTAGTAGTAGTAGTAGTAGTAGTAGTAGTAGCAGTAGTAGTGGTTATAGTTGCAGTGATAACTATTGTAGATGTTTTTGACGTTGTTATTATGAAGGCAGAAAAGCAAAATAGAATACTTGCAGCACATCGCCCATCAACGCTTTCTTTTCTCTTCATCATTTTAACATCTACATCTGTGTCGTTATTGCCATGCTCCTGGTGTCAAATAGAACCCTCTATGTTTCTATACTTATATCGACCGTTGGTTACTGAGAAGGGACAGCTTTGACTGCGCAAAGGCTTTTTTTGAGTTCTTTGCGATTGTCAATGTTAACTATCAATTTTTATACATTTTTCAGGGCTGTTTCGTCCTGCTCAAGAACACCTGCGTGTTGTCAGGCAGTTCATCTTCTTATAGTACATGCCAATATATATATTAAGTACAGTTACTGAAGAGAGTTAAGTTGTTTGAATTTTAACGTCTCTTTTCAACTACAAGGTTATATCAGAGACGGCGCTTAGGACAATTGAAAGCGTGCTGCCACACTGTGATATAAGGAACGCTTTCATACACCTCACCCAGTCGAATTATCCTGACACTGGACCGACCAGACTTAGCACTAAATGCCAAACACTAGGCGGATCAGCTGCTTATACCAATTTTAAAGTATTTGGTTTGACTCGGCCGGGGAACGAACCCACACCTCCCGATCTCCGAGCGAGTGTCTTATCGCTAGGCCACAGAGCCGGTTGAAGAGGGTAGGTGATACGGCTGATTGTGAGATTGTACAATGATAATAGAGATGAGGCTTATAATTTTTTTTATTAATTTTTTTTAAAAAGTTATCTCTGTATTTTTTAATTAAAATTGCTTTACTAACAACATTAATTTTTTTACAGTTAGTAATAACCTCTTCTTCCTCGTATCACACTATACAAGAAGAACTATTTACTCCATATTTTATATGCATATAATACAAAACTAAATGGTATTATACTATTAATTTATGATTCATCTTGTCACTGTCACAGCCTCTGTGGAAATTCTTTTCAACCGATAACCAATCATTTTACAGCTGGACATAAACCCATTCAGCTTGATTTTCGGCCAGTCACCCAAAGCCTGGTCAAACCTTAGTCCAGCTAGTTAATTGTTATCATAAGTATAGCTGTTTGCATAGCGAAGACTTAGCCTGTTGCCACAAGATATGACTTGATAAGTTTCGATGTCGGGTGATTAGCTGGCTCGTCGAGTCGCGCTGCCATGGAGAGGATAGGCACGATAAGAGAGAGAAAGAGACAGAAAGACAGACGGAGAGAGATATTTGCACACTATTGCATCAGCACATCTACCAGTCGAATCGAGCTATAGTATTCGGATTATCCATTTTTATCCCGCTTTGAAAATATACACTTATAATCCGAATTTCGGATAATTAAAATTATACAAACTTAAATTATTCAAATTAATGCTCAAATTAATTTTTAATGCTCGTATTTTGTTCCAACCGGGTTCTGAATATCTGAACCGGACTGTGTTTGTGACGGCACTTGTCAATGTCACATGTCTCAAGTCCATAGGAGAAAAGGCTAACTATAGTTGTTGTTATTATTGGCCTTTGGGCTTGTCAATTTTTAATGCAACGTATTGAAACTACATCAGCTCTGAAAAATCCGTCCTATACACAGTCTTATATTTGATCTTCAAGCGCTGTTGTACACACAAAATCTCTTACAGTGACATTCATTGTACATCCAAAATTTTAATAAAGTGAAATTCAAACCAAGCGGCTTACCAATTCGTAAGA
Source organism: Elysia marginata (assembly GCA_019649035.1). Taxonomy (NCBI): domain Eukaryota; kingdom Metazoa; phylum Mollusca; class Gastropoda; family Plakobranchidae; genus Elysia; species Elysia marginata. The sequence goes on from BMAT01012316.1 coordinate 241,525, forward strand.
AAAGTAGATCTGGGGAGCATTCCAAAAGATGTACAATTTGTTAACAACATCTTATTCTAAGGGTAATTACCCATATAAATATTAACATGAAACAAAATGGCTTTTAGTTTGAATCGGCCCGTTTTCGAAATATTGGTGATTAAATCTTTGTTTCGTGACGATACTCATAGATAACTACCATAAAACTCATAGACTTCTATTAAAAGATGGTACTTGCGAGTACCGTCAAGAAACAAAAGGTTATACATGTACCTGTGATTAGGCACTCAACGTGATTCAGTTCGCCAAAGCGACCCATTTGCTCACGGCATACCACAAGTCGATAGGGATGCGACTTGCTGTATCTTAATCGATTTTTGAGTGACTCATAATTTTTCCAAAGTAACGGCAACATCTATAAAAACACATACATTTTGCTTAGCGCTCACCACAAGGTCAACTGCGAGGTGTGCTTCGACCTCGACTTGTTTCCAAAACAAGGTTTCTTTAAATTGTCGGCTGGGTCGCTATAGTAGTACAGGCCGAAAACCCCTTTAGTAGGCCCTATCTTGAATATTTATTAATAGAAAAATATTTGTTTTCTTATCATTAAATTTCTTTAAATTTCTTATGTCTTTTTAGAAAAAAAATTGCAGCAACACACATAGCTGTGTTTTTACAGGGATCGAGGGTAACATTTTTTTTTTCAAAGCAGCCTTATTTTCTTTGCTGGCATGCACCATAAAACAACAGAGTCATGACCTTTTGTCACAGCCTCGTTCCTCTTGCACAAGACAATGAAAAAATATGCCAGTGTAGCGCCATTTTGTCAACTTTTTAAAATTGAATCGATAACGCAACTGAGATCTGTTATACTTATAGAAATTGGTCAATTGATCAAAAGAGAGAATGCCAAATTTTACATTGTATTAGGCATAGCCAATTTCATGAAGTACAACAAAGTTGTTTGTGACTGACACTATTTTTTTTTCAAGAACTTTTAATACAGTATATCGTGTCCAGCTCGGATGTTTCGAACCTCATTAGAACGGATTTTAACATTCAATTTTAAAAAAAAAATCAAATTACCGGTATCGGTATGTATTACAACAGGAGAACAAAATCGGTAATTTTAAAAATCTATGTTCTATTTAAATTAAATGGACTCGACTACAAGGGTTCTGACCTAAATCTACGTTACAACTTGGGAAAGACAATCTCTTCCGCATTCCTTCTAACAGATTGCGCATTTCTGTGTGAGGCTCGATAGGAAAAAGTATAGGCAGCTTTAAGTTTAAAACAATGAACGCTCTTAGAACAATTTCGATGCACATAGAGGTAGATTTAGGTCAGTACCATTATAAACTTCTCCGTTTTATTCACCTCTAGGATTAAGAAGGGGTGCATTTAAAATTATTATGGTACCACGTGTTTATTTATTTCAAAAAAATTGAAAGGACATTGCGTGTTATTTATTTCAAGTTCACTCAAACTTTACAAAGATGTATTGTTTTTAGTGAAGCTTTTTAAAGAGCCATTTCAGAATAAGCCTCTCAAAGTTAACGCCTTGTTAAGTAAAAACTTTAATACAACCAGACAACTTGCAAACCAAGAAACCAAAAAAGAATAATACAAAACATAAATGCGTGTACAGAAACATTAGATTTAATTTACAAGAAATACTATTTAAAAAAAACCCAAGGCAAAAAAAAATTATCATACTATTTGAAATGATTAATACATAGCTATTACTCTCACACAATAATCAATGAACATGCGTACACAGTACCGTAATGGGTTAAAATTGTCAAGTGCTTAAAAACAAAAACTCCGTCGTTAACGTCACTATTGCCTAATCAAGTGCGCGCCGACACTCGATGTTTGTATTCATCCACACTCACATACAAACAAAATACAAACTCAGACATCCTTTATTTTTTTATCTCTTGGAATGAGAGTCTACAAGCGGCTTCAAATGTGGTGTACCCTTAAATCATCAATAAAATAAAGGAGTGTCGCATTTTGCGAAAGCCAACAAGAATTTACCTTTGAAAAAGAAAAGAAACAAAACATAAGTATTTTAAAAACAAGCATTTTTAACCCCACGTATGTTCATATAACTTATGTCCTTAATTTCTGGGGGCATAAATTTTGAAGACATTTTTGCAAGAGTTTAAGTATTTTCTTAGGTATTGCATGCATAATTTTGAAGGAGATATATGATACGTTCGGACAATGATAAGGAAGACTTTAAGTATAGAAACAAAACGGCATCGGTCCCTTGGTCCCTAAGATCGCGCCATGCTGACAGCGCCTGGACTCTGCACCTCTTGCGCCTCCTGCACCAACGCGCAAGGATTGCAGAATATAACAGTGAGCAAGTCAGTGCAGCAACCACCCTCGATGTTCCGACTCTCTCGGACCTTGCCACGCACGCTCACCAGAGCGACCAGGTCCAGTATGGGCACGAAGTAAGCCAGGCCACACAGAAGACAGTTCTCGCCCACCGCCTCGGCGTTCTTGCCAAACGTGTAGCAAGGCACAAAGTAGGTGATGAGGCACAGGCCAAGGTTGTCGAAGCAGCCGAAGAGACCATGCTGGAATTCACCCATTGTGTTGGTCGGTCGCGATTTGTTCAGCTGTTAGTTACAGATCTGCATGTGCAAAAGACAAAGGAAGACATTGTTAATTCTTATGAACCTTTTCCTATAAACAACGGCTTGCAAAATGATATTGATTAAGACCTGGATTGGCTAAACAAAATATGGACACTGGTTCTGTGCGGGACAATCAAAGTGCAGCATCTGAGTGTAAACAATATCGAAGATACTGCACTTTGGTTGCCCCGAGCAGCGTTCACTAGAATGCTTTGCTCCTTTCTTTTCAAGGCTACGATCCATTTGAGCCACTGCCATTGGAGCCACTAAAGTGTAACATGCCATTTTGAGCCACCTTAACTCGGAATCAATTCTGATAAAATTAATAATGTCATTTTTGAGCCGCCTTGGCTCAGTATCGATTCTGATGAATAACGGATTTGATGGTCTAATGTTTTGCACCATCCGTTCGCCAAGGGTGCCTAAAAGGATATTTTTCTTCACCAACTTAAGTACACTTTTTGCCCCTGATCACCAGGGAGAGGCGGATGTGGGACTTCGAGCAGGATATGATGTTAGTCCATGTTTCTCGAACGAACAACAACTTTTTACATTCTACTTTGGATGCAACCAACACATGACCCTAGTTTATTAGTACCGAAATCAGAATAGATCCTCAGCAGGAGTAGATGCCTTGATTCTTTGATATTTACATCGTTTCTTTTGGGCCGGTCCTTGACAGCAAACTATTTCTAGAGACAGAAATAGTCGTAACTATACTAATAACTTAAAGGAGAAGAATACCTAGAACTCCCAACGGTCCAGTTTGTCTATGTTGAGGCCTGTTGAATAGGTTATCTTGAATTTTAAGCACAGACTACTTTGACCGGCGAGTGTCGATTGAAAAAAAGGTATCAATTGCAAATAAGTAGGTATCACTTTAAATAGCTCACACTGCTTACTTAGATTTAGTTACGCGCATAGAGAACAGTGACTACCCTTTTTCGCATTGGATGGATTAGCGAAATTACTCAGTCTCCTGTCCTTTCCACAGAGGAAATTTTAACGAGAATACACGTCACTGGTAACTTAGGAGTTAATTCCAAGTCGATCGAGAATAATATGTATATCATACCTCGTTAAAGTTTATAAAATAGACCATATATGCCACGGATTATTTGTCGATCTAGAACTTTGTTGTTATGATTGTGCATTCGGAAATAAGGTCCTTCGTTGACACTTACTCAGTCCACGGGTAAAACGGGTACCTGGCTAAAGACAGTGCTTGAAATTTGTGGAATTGATTATTTGAGCGTCTAACAGGTTGCCGTACTGTAATACTCTGAAATATGAGTGGAATTTGCTCAGGTGTGTTTAGGCCTGCTGGGGTAAAAATGTAAATATATGAGACTGCCTTCGGCGGTGGAGGACGCTAAACATATTTATTATTTATTTACTTACTCTAAAGAGCTTTTTTGTTGTTTTTAATTTATCACCTTTTTTATAAAGGGGGGGGGCGCTTTTTCGTTTGACGTGGACAAAAAATTAACTCAATCAGTCTAAAACCCGGTTGTCTATTTTTGCTTGATAAATAGAGATTTAAAACACCATTTAAGTCTCGTTAAACTGACACAAAGGCAAAACTTATTTTTGCGATTTAAAAAGACGTTTTTACAAGGGGATAAGGTTAAAGCGTACAGGATTTCTTTTAAAAAACCCACCAGTCCATATCTTTTGAAATTTAACTGGCAAGTAAACATATACTGTTAGGGCTACGAAATTCCAAAGACTTTCAGTTTTAATATGAAGTTTATTTGTGCGAGCATCCTATAAACAACAATTTAAAAAAAAATGGAAGCCTAATAAAGATTTTGTAAAACCATACAATGCTATCTTTTCTAAAAAAACAAAAAAACAAAATCCTGCTATGTAGGTCTATTTTGTCATTACATGCACACAAAATTTAATAGATTTTAACAAAAAGGTTGAGTTAAAGCAATTTTTGGACTCAGAGCCCTCATAGAGTACTCAAATGTCATGAAATAATTTTAAATGTT
>BMAT01012316.1:291170-302636 GCA_019649035.1 Elysia marginata
ACAAAATTTACAAGACAACAGCCGGACTTGACTGATGGAAGACAAGATATGCACTTTGACTAGTTTGAGGCTCAAAAACCTAAGAAGCCAACTCTGCTTAATTCCATCTCCAAGGGACATTTAACCAAAAACATCAATGTAAGTATTATGTGCAAAATATGATTGTTCCGATGGGGGACACAAATAAAAAATCAGTTCAACTGAAAATCGACTTGAGCAGAGTTGCCTGAATCTATACATGATGTAGGTTATATCTTACCTCCTGTGTCTTCCGTTTACCAGGATCAACTTTGATCAGGCCTTTTTTTAGTTTCTCCGCCATCTGTCTTTCAGTCTCCTGGAAGATTCTCAAACACTCATCAAAAGTGTCTGAATCAGACATTAAATCCACCTCATCCTGCAATGAAAATTCTGTATCGCTGTCCGGTGACATTCCCCTATCGTTAGTGTCATCATCATCGTCACGATGAACATCATTGTCATCAGAATCACTGATGCTGTACACAGGTGGAGGCGGAGGTTCAATAATCTCAATGTCTGAGTCTGATGCATCAGCCCCACCACCACCTCCATTACTATTTATAATGCTTGGCTTTTCTTCTCGACTATGCCGGCGCTTGCTTGCTTTTGAGCTGCTGTCTTTCTTTGTTACCGATACATTGCTACTCTTGGACTTTGATATAGAACTTTTAGAGGAAGATGTAGTTGTATCTTTCGCTTTCTTTTCCGACTTTACATTGTTAATTTCAGATGCTTTCAGGCGACAGTGCTTGTTGTACTCATCAAGTTTGGTACTGTCTACAGCAGAGAGTGAACGCGGTTTCTTATCCTCTAAACTTTTGATCACAGTTGGCTTCTTATCATGAATACTTTTATTTTCACTACTACTACTTCTACCACCATTTCTAACTTCTCTGTCTGAGCATATACTACTTTTGCGTCGTGAGTGTTTGTGCTTTTCATGCTTTGATGAGTTTGACGATGGTAATGATATACTTCTTGATACAAAATGAGACTTGAGAGAGGGGGCCTGAGAAGAAGATGAATGCTTGTTTTCCTTTTCAGATGACGAGCCGTGAGGCTTCTCTAAGCCTGGCTGTAATGAGGATTGAGGCAAGTATTTTTCTGGCTTCTGCCTGGATTTGAAGTTTGAGTCTTTTGAGCTATGATTTGAGTCTCTATTTTTATCACCTTTTGAGCTGCTTGTTGATGATGATGATGGTTTGGCGTCAACATGTGAAGATGAGGATTTAGAGGATGGTCTGTGATTTTGTGATGAAGATGATTTATGATTTTGGGATGAAGATGATTTATGACTTTGGGATGAGGATGACTTATGATTTTGTGATGAGGATGACTTATGATTTTGTGATGAGGATGATTTATGACTTTGTGATGAGGATGATTTATGACTTTGCGATGAAGACGACTTATGACTATGCGATGAAGATGATAAATCTTTCCGTGAAACTGAACGAGAAGATGATTGTGATTGTTTGCTTGAGGAAGACGGAGATGACTTGAGATGAGTAGATGAGGTTGATTTTGAATGAGATGATGACGATACACTTTTAGTTGAACTGGACCGATGTAAGTCTCTACTTTTATCGGATTTCTCAGGAACTCTTTCTGGTTTCGAACTTTTGCAGCAGACGCTTTCCTTGCCACTTGAGACAGAAAGATCTTTATCATTAGCTTTGCTTTTAGTTTGATCACTGGAAGAGGCCTTTGTATGTTTCTCTGTGAAAAACGATGTAGGAGTAAGAAGTTCTGAATAGCTGGTCTCCTGGACTTTACCAGGAGCTTCAGCGGGGGTTTCCCAACTAACGTCTTCATCTGAATCTGTGAGATCATCCTCGGTTGCTGGTGAGGCTGAGATGTTGTTGCTAAATTTTACCACCTCGGCGTGTTTGTTTTCCAATTCTGGCTCAACCTCTTTAGAAATTTTATCACCACTAGCAGTTTTTTTGGCCTCATTGTCTTCATCGCTGCTGAATGCTGCCTCTTCTTCGTCTGAACTTTGGGGTTTATCATGCACCTTGAAATTTTTCACAGGATCATACTCTATAACCCGTCCAGAAGTTTTCACTAGCTCGTCAGCAACACCTTTCGGTGTTGGAGTATACGAAGGTGTGCCATCATCGCCAGGCAGGCTCTCGAAAGACTTTGGTGTGGGTACATAGGAAGGTAAACTCTTTCTGGTTTTCGGAAGACCAGATATTTGAGGTAGTGATTTGACACTGACTGCAGACTCATTCTCTGACTCAGGCAGTGTTGGGTCGGTAGACGAAAAGGACGGGATGGAGAGGTTTTCATTCAAGTCAATCTGACCATTACTACCTTTGTTGGCCTGTGCAATTTCTTTAGAAGTGTCACAAGTTTCAACAAAGCCTCCAGGCAATCTGGCTCCAGACACTGAGAAGTTACAAGAGCCAGAAGAGTGCTCTGCGAATGTATTAGAGCCCACAGCAATAGACACAGGGTCAGCAGTTTTCAATAGGCCACCAACACCACTTTGGAAAGAAGTAGTACCTGATGTTGAATAACTTGGACCGTTTTCTGAGGGAAGATAAGAAAAATTTCACATTTTTAATATGTCTTGCATTCTGTCCAAATGAGTCATTAAAAGCTAAAAAGGCCTAGTTTTCAGGCATCTAGCTTTCAAAGTGTAATGGGTGGTCTGAAGTCAATTTTTTTTTTATTTCTGATTTTGATGGTAAAACTATTACTAAACAATTTTCACACCGAATTTCATTTTGAATTTTATGCTTTATGGGTTTAATTTTAAATGGTATGGTTGCTAAGGATTCTACATCTGGAACTAGTTACAAGGTTGTCTAAACTTAAAAAGCAAAAACCCCCTTTTTGAAATTGCACAAGACAAGTCCTAACCTTGCCGACTTCAAACGGCTATTTTCATACAGAAGTTTGCAACAGATTTTCTGTTCAATGGTTTTTGGAAGTTAAGAAAATAAGCTTTCTTGTGATACCAAAATCTGAGTTACCCTCCAATTTTGACTGGTTGCAAGACATATGATCTCTAAATTCTTAAGACCATCAAATTCTAAGTTTCTTTTAATTTGCTGTAAAAAAATGTTTCTAAATTCTAAGTTTAAACTCACACAGATAAATGTGAAGAAGGTAAAATGAAAATGATAAATTTCAATGGATTTGATTTTTAACAGTAAAAATTACTTTTTGAATCCTAAAAAATCAAAAACTTTGTCTCTATCTCAAGTTCAATTTTTTCAAAGAGCTTGAGAACTAGTTTTCCTTGGACTAAAAGAATAATATATGGCTGTCATAGTAAATTGAAAATTTCACAAATTTGGGCTAAAATGGTAAATAAGTGAGGGTGCACTATGGCATCAGCATATATAAAATTTCCAAAAGATGGCTTCAGAATCAGACTGACAAAACATCTGTTTGCATTACAACAACTTTGGTGCAAAAATGTTTCTCTGACGGAACTTCACAAAAGAGAAAAGTTGAAAATGTTCCACGTCATTGATGATGTGAATGTTAAGTGCAGCACGAGCAACAGAAGAATTTTTTCACTTTGGCAATGTGGGTTTTACATTTAATTAAAACAGTAGAAGAAAAGCGAATGATTTCTTGATATTCAAACAAAAGTACATGACCTCATGACTTTTTTAGATACATGTCAAAATCACTCGCCAAAAAAAATGGTGACTTTTTATGTCACCTGACAGCATCACTCATGACCATATGTATGAGTTTGTGCCTCAGAGGTATAGTTTTGTAAAACTTATTTGTGTTCAAAATGTTGTGTTAAGCCTATTGGATTATGGATATGTATATACATATTCCAACTCCAAACAAAATTAAATGTACATAATTTTAGTCTCTAAATTCTAATATAGCTTAATATATTTTTCCACCACCCCCTCCTCCACCGGTCTGACATCACTCCCGACCTGCTATGTAACATTTCACATTCTTGGCTAACTAACTCAAAGTGCATGTTGTTCCAGTGTCCATCAAGAAAAAAAAAAGGTGTTAAAGGAAGTGGTGTTTGAAGTACTCATTTATTTAACCAAACTAAGCTTCTAAGAGTTAGAATGTTTGCCATCTAAAAATCTGTTTGAAAGAAGGCTGTGTGGGGGTTAAGAGATGAGCAGGGAGCTGTCTCATGAAAGTGCTCAGCCACCAAAATATCAAGGGACCAATCAATAGCTGTGTTGACATCGTCATGTCAAGGGAAGAGCCTATCTTGCACTAGTTACTATACGTACGGTACAGTGAGTTATAGCTCTAGGTAAGAGTTTTTAAACCACTCAAACCAGGTCAGAAGGCTGTATACATCCTTTTACATGCGGATAGGCATACATGATAAGTTAAGCGTAATTTATAAGACATAAAATTTAGGCATTTATAAAGTGTTATGGCAAACACAGGCATTTACTGAAACGACAAAAAAAATACCCATTAAAATTAATGTTTTGTTTCGAGTATTGTGATCCAGATCATTCAATTTCATTGGGAAATTTAGATAGATTTATATATATAAGATGTGTGTTCTGATCAATAAATTTAGGATTTAGCCTTGGCAAAATAAAAAGAATTTGATTTTGAGGAAAGATTTTTACAGATCCTCCGGTCTTTCATTCACTCATTGTACATACATATTGTTAACCTCTAGGCTCCTAAACTACAACCTGAGATCTAGATTTCTAGATTAGTCTCTATACTAGATCTAGCTATAGATATTAGTCTAACTGTAAAATAAATTTATGAATTCGGTGGGTCTGCTTTTTTTATAGACCTACAGCCACGGCCAATCTTTCAAACTGTTGTTTTTTTGTTTTGTGCTTTCATTTCGTCACAACCAAATGGATGGAATTAAGAAGAAACTTAAACAAATGATCCGATCATGTAGATTTAGAGCGAAGCATGTAGTCTGTGGAGACTAGCTGTTAACGTTGACCTAGCCTAATGGGCCGATCTAGAAATCTGGATCTAGATCTAGATTCTAGGCCTACCTGTTTTTGCTGATCGTTCAGCTTCAGTTCTCGAGTGTCGAAAATGGCAATAAGGACGTTCACAAAGGCCGCTAGTATAGAAAGGACAAGAAACGCCTCGAAAGTATCCAGAGCTTGGAAACATCTTATTGTTCAATCTATACTTTAGAACTGCACGCTGGGTTAATCATGGTTGGACTAAAAGACCTTAGATACCGAATTTGGGATTGTATTCAATTTCTGCGACAGACATTTTGTACAGTATCAAGTAATAGGTCTATGTAAATAACAAAACCAGTTCTGAACGTTTAAAACTATTATTACAATTAGTGGCAAGTTTTTTTTCTGCTCTAGTTATATCTGAATCTAAATATTCAAAAATATTTATACTTTTCTTTCTTATGAATTAGATTGAGAGTTAGGATAGGTCTTTGTAATAGGGTAAATGATAACTTCATCTTTTACGTCTATCTAGGAGGCTACACTTATCAATATTCACGGGGAGCTACTCTTAGATTTTATTCTAACTTGGAAGAAGCTACATTGCCCACGATCGTGGTTTCTCAAGCAAAATGGCGCCCGTTAAAATAATCAAGTGCCGTCTTCGGTTCGAAGGTTGGCAACCATGTCTATCAATTCTTCTCTTTTCTCAGCCTTTCGTTTCGCATCTTCATAGCTTGTCGACGCTGACTATTCCTTTTCATCGTCCATCCAGTTCCTACTTGGTTTTCCCCTCTCTTCCCTCCGATTTTCCCCTCCAGGGTTACTTGTAGCAAAGGTCCCGAGCTGCCCCTCATGATGTGTCCAGCATACCCAAGTTTCCGCTTCATATATTAAAGCAACAGTCTTTCGCCGACATCGGCCATTTATAATTATAATCTTTGTTGTTTTTCTTTTCTGTCCATTGGACCTTGAGAAGTCTCCTGTCGCACGACATTTCGAACGTCTGTATCTTCTTTTGAACCGTCTAGGTATAGGTCCATGCATCGCAACCTTAGTTGAAATTGAGAATACATGGCATGTGAAGCTAATGTTTATTCGCAGAAGCTCTTTGTTCGCCCAAAACTTTTGCATTGTCTTTCAGTCCGTATTTGTACCTCTTTCAGAGTGACAACATCCTCCGTGATTTGTCTAAGGCATGAATATTTTGAGACCTGCTCGAGCACAGTGTTTCCCACTGTTATTGTAAGCGCTTTTGTTTCCCTTCCAATTTGCATCGTCTTGGTCTTCTTAGCGTTGATCTCCATGCCATACTCTTTGCATTTGTCAACGATACGATCCAACATAGCCTGAAGTTGTTTTTCTGATTCTGACAGTATCATCGGCATATTGAATATTGTTGATGTTGACACCGCTCTTTTCTGAGATTGCTTCTTGCCGTAGATATTTACCGCACAGATTGAACAGTGAAGGAGAAAAAATACATCCCTGTCTCACTACACGTTGAATCGTTATATCTTCTGTTGTCCCTGGTGTTAGCTTTACTTTCACCGATTGGTTCCAGTAAATCTCGCATACCAGTCGTCTTTCATGACTCGGGATCTCCGCCTTGGCCAAGACTTTCATTATTTTCTTATTATTGACTTCGTCAAAAGATTTGGATTAGTCAATAAAACAGACATTGAGGTCCTTCTGGCAGTCCATCATCCTTTCACAAGTGTTCCTTAGTAAAAAGATGCCATCACTTGAGCCCTTTCCTTTCCTGAAACCTGTTTAGCTACGTGGACCAAAATAAAAAAAAAATTAATGCTACCTAAACGCGTGGCCCGATTGGCCAAATATTCTACTCTTACCGCATAAATTGCTATTAATACTTCCTTACGACTTACAAATCCCATAGCCCTCTAGAAATGTAGGGCGCTTATTAGAAAAACACTGTACCAGTAAAAATATGTGGCGGTCTCGTGTCCCCTGCGTCTTTGTCAAGCTCATTTCGGTCAATTTTTCGATGTTGTCTTTCCTTGTGTGATCGGGTGGCATAGTTGGTACGGTACCTACATTTGATGAGGGCTTTTTGTACGGATATTGAATTAGTTATCTTAGAAAGAAAAGCGAGGTATTCTTAGAATTATTTTCTCTGGTTGCGTGCAAAGGAGAGAGAGAGAGAGAGAGAGAGAGAGAGAGAGAGAGAGAGATTAGTTTTGATGTAGCAAGCACATGTTGTTCAATATTCTTTGTAGTTATTGCTAAATTGCTCACAGTCTATAATTTGCACTGAACCAGGAGGCTAAGACTAGAAAGTGTTCCCTAGCGTTGTGCAGCGAATGGGCGTGTGAATCCTTCTACTCTCGGGGTATTCTCCGTGTAGGGGGAATAGCCCAGACGGTAGAGCAACAGCGTAGAATAGTTTAGTTAATAGTTAAGAGTAATTCGGTCAGATTTTGGAGAAGTAGGCCTATTTCTGGTAAAACAGAAGGCTAAGTGACAATGCTTGCCTTAAGAAGTTAATTTATGTAGAATCCACCTGCATAAGGGTGGATGATTGTCTCTTGGGTTAGATGCTCGGAGCAGCAATAGAGATAGATAACAGAGTCAAAAGTTAGAATAACACCCTCCCTCTTTCCATATCACACACACGTCTCTCACTCTCTCCGCGGAACACTGACCATTTATTGGGCAAGATTACTTGATTGATGAGATGCTTTCCAATAATGTTTGGCTCTTGTTTGTCAGACGTAGTGCTGCTTAGTGTCAATAAGGCAATTTAACTTTACCTGAGTGTTTTGATACATGTACTTAGCCTAGAGACATGTCATCGTTGTCATCTACATGACGTGAAACAAACTGGACATCACAGTGAAATAACCCTAATTTGTTGGCCTACTGATTGAAGAGAGAGAGTGATAGTATGAAGCAATCTGTATCACCGCACTCCCGAACATGGACATGAAGGCCCACCGAATAAAACATTGTTATGTTAAAGCGTAAGATGCCAAGCTGACTGATCACCATAGCGCTTTACATGTACAGAAATTTCTCAAAAAGTAAAGATATGAAGTTAGGAACATTTGATTCCTAAAAAAAACGGTTTACATTTGTTTGCCTCTTCTTCTGTTTCATTGAACTGTCTCTTGCAGGATGAATTTGGCCAGCCCTTTGGACCTAAGTGTGTGTCCGAAAAATCTCACTTTTTGTTTCTATAACTGTGCGCAGGAAATCATCGTATGGATGTGGTCTTATTGTTCTCCTCACTTCCTTATTCATAATATAGCCAATGTAAGAGATGATGAGAAGTCTTCTAAAGCATACACAATGCAGAATACAGAATAACTTTTCTAATCCTTTAAGGAAATTGCATTGACTGCTCATACAGTGTGAAAAACGATATAGTTACAAGTAAAAAGAGATATATAAAAAAGAATCGTTAAATATACATATGTAATAAGTAAGAGTTCAATAAAATTTAAATATTGCTTATTTTGTTACATAAAATGCATAAATTATAAATGCGTATATACCACACTTACATGGATATAGACTAATATCACATGGCTATTACTAATGAAAATCACTACCACAGAAAGTCCGTATCACAAAGTGGTATATAAGTAGTGAATATCTAGGTGGCAAATCAAATTCTTTTAAAGTTTACATTCAATAGTTTTAAAGATCTTGGTATAAAAGAATCGCTGTAACGGCTGGTTTTGACCGCTGGCATCCTGTATCTTCCGCTGCGTCCACTGAGTCGACTGTCGCATTTCTTAAAGAGAGGGCGTGTCTTGTCTTTCAGTATTTGTTTTGTCTTTTGGAAGTCCGTTCTTTGCAAAGAGTCTCAAAGTTTAATTGTTTCACTCCCACCAGCCCGCCCTCTTTTTCAATTACTTTGTTTAGTTTGTCTTTGTTACTACTGTTGATATTTCCTCCCCAGCTTTAGATGCCAAAGGTCAAAACAGTGGTAAGACAGAAGAATAAAGAATTTGGAGTAATTTTTCATGGATATTAAAAGATCAGAGTTTTCTAAAGCAGTACATAAGGGGTTTAAGTTTTGCAATTATATTATCAGTATTCTTATTTAAAGACAGTTTGTCGTTAATTACTACTGCGAGGTATGTAAAGCTTTGAACTCTTTCTGTTTCCTTGCCATCACTTGCTTTAGACATTTTTTGTTCCTACGAAAGTCGACAATCATTTCTTTTCTTTTTTTTTCAATATTTAGGAGTAAAAAATTATTACTACACCATCTGGTGAAGGATTCTATTTCATTCAAGTAATCAGTTTCTAGTTGTTTTTAATAGCTCCAGTAATGTATTGTGTCGACCGCAGTCCGATGTGTACACGGAAAAAAGAAAAGGCGAGAGGATTGTGCCCTGAGGAGCTCCGGTACTAGTAGTAATTGTGTCTGAACTCAAGGTAGAACTCAGTTTCACGCATTGCGGTCTGGTTGTCAGATACGGTACTCAAATATCCAGAGAATAATTGAAGAAGCTACATTATAGGTCACTAGCTTGTCACATAGCACTTTTTGGCTGGATCTCATCTCATCCTAACTGCTAGGATCTTTCTTTGCAGTTTTTCTGTCAGGGTTCACGTTTAAGTATGGGATATTTGAAAGGGCAAGTGTGCTTAGAAGCCTGATCTTTGATTTGGTGGAGATAATCTTATTTTTATATTTTTAGATTGGCTGTGTACTCTCCAGTGTTATTGGTTTTGTGTGACTCGGTCACACACTTCGGGTTTTGATCCTTCCTCAGTGATGATTGCGCCAAGATATTTAAATCGTTTGACGATTTCAAGCTCCTGCCCGCTAACAGTGTTCCTGTTTGCCATCAGTTTGTTTCTTCTGCACTAATCGTCATTCCTTAAACGATAGATGCTTTCTCTTGTCGGTTCGCTTCCGGCATCAAAGCAGTCTCTTCTGCTAGGCACGGTCCGGGCCTGTTACGAGTAATCTTTCTGTGTTTCTCTGTCTCATAGGTAATAGAAAAGTACATTTACAACTTAACCACTTTGTTCGAAAGCAGAAAAAATAAAAAAAAAAATTGGATAACACCAAGACGTGTCGACTTTATCTGCTTTTCAGTATCTATATGCAAATGAAATTTTAACGAGGGCAGTGGAACATTTATTTCCGGAACCAAAGACAATACTCTTATGAAAACGGATTATGATTACCCCTATATCAATGTCTGGATTACAATATTTTCTGGACTGGGGCCTTTTAATGGGCGTTGGCTTCCAAAGTAAGAGCGCTACCGCTGATTAATTATCTCCACCTTTCATATAACTAATTAAAATAAAATGAGACTAGATCTAGTCCTATAGAACAAGCAGTAGGCCCCTACTTGAAGAAATCTGACTAAATTCAATTTACTGCTCAAAATACTCTCCGTTGACACTAGAACACGTTTTAAGTCGAACTAACGATATTTTTGGGTGCCACTTTTTCTTTTCAAAATCACTAGGAATCACTTGTAATCACTAGCAATCACTAAAAACTACTTTAAAACTACTAGGAATCACTAGGAATCATTTGGAATCACCAGGAATTACTCTAGGAATCACTTGGAATCAACAGGAATCCATCGCAATACACTTACCAAATTTTGCATAGACTATTTTGAGTTCTAGATTTATCGATGTGGATCTAAAACAACATTGATAAATTTATAGTAGCGCATTTTGGCCATAGGCAGGAGGACTACATTAACATTGTCAGAGTAGCTAAACTGTTTCAGTTGACGGCACGATATCATTACGAATACTGTTTTTCGGCTGATATTAATGGTAAGGGTGGGCTGAAAACTAATGCAATTTTGCTTGTAACTTTTAACATATTTGATCCACACTAGATTGGCTTTTCCTACGAGAAGACGATACCTCAATCTACGGCATCCAAGTTGCTGACAAAACCCTTTCGGATCATTTTGTGATAACGTTCACCATCGCTATTGACAGACCAAAAGTGGAGAAAAAAAAACAGTCACATCCAGAAACATCAAACAGCTGGATCATGAAGAACTGTCAAATGACCTCAAAGCAATAGCTATTGAACACTCACCAAACGACACTTCAACGTCTTTAAAAGAAAAATACAACGCCACACTGGAAAAACTACTGGAGAAGCACGCCCCTCTTAAAGCAAAAACAATCACTGACCGAATATCTGCACCGTGGATCAACGCTGATGTGAAGCTGCAGAAACAGCAACGACGACAAGCAGAGCGTGCTTGGAGAAAGGAAAAGACAACTGTAAAGAGACAAATATACAAATACCATCACAAGCGTGTGAAGAAAACCATCAACAACGCAAAGCGGGACTATTATCGCTCTAAAATTTTATCATGCTCAACATCAAAAGCACTCTTTCGTCTGACAAGTACTCTCGGTGCTAGGTCTAAACGAACACCCCTACCAGATCAGATCACCGATGATAACTTCCTGACAGTTTTTATGCTTATTTCCACGATAAAATGAAAAAAACTAAGAACAGAACTTAATAGCAAAGGCGGTAAACCATCATATGAGCCTTTCTCTGGAGAACCCT
>BMAT01012316.1:318580-331639 GCA_019649035.1 Elysia marginata
CTTGTTAACATCAGCTCCATGTTGAACGAGAAGCTCTACTACACCAACGTGCCCGTTCTGACTCCCAATATGGAGAGGTGTCCAACCTTTTTTCTCAACCTTGTTAACATCAGCTCCATTTTGAACGAGAAGCTCTACTACACCAACATGCCCGTTCTGACTCCCTATAAAGAGAGGTGTCGAACCCTGTTCCTCAGCCTTGTTAACATCAGCTCCATTTTGAACAAGAAGCTCTACTACACCAACATGCCCGTTCTGACTCCCAATATGGAGAGGTGTCGAACCGTGTTCGTCAGCCTTGTCAACATCAGCCCCATGTTGAACCAAAAGCTCTATTACACCAACATGCCCGTTCTGACTCCCTAGATGGAGAGGTGTCCAACCGTTTTTGTTAGCCTTGTTAACAGTAACTCCATGTTGAACCAGAAGCTCTACTACACCAACATGCCCGTTCTGACTCCCAATATGTAGAGGTGTCCAACCGTTTTTGTTAGCCTTGTTAACATCAACTCCATGTTGAATCAGAAGCTCTACCACACAAACATGCCCGTTCTGACTTCCTAAATAGATAGGTGTCGAACCCTGTTCCTCAGCCTTGTTAACATCAGCTCCATGTTGAACGAGAAGCTCTACTACACCAACATGCCCGTTCTGACTCCCAATATGGAGAGGTGTCCAACCGTAATCCTCAGCCTTGTTAACATTAGCTCCATGTTGAACCAGAAGCTCTACCACACCAACATGCCCGTTCTGACTACCTAAATAGATAGGTGTCGCACCCTGTTCCTCAGCCTTGTTAACATCAGCTCCATGTTGAACGAGAAGCTCTACCACACCAACATGCCCGTTCTGACTCCCTATATGGAGAGGTGTCCAACCTTTTTTCTCAACCTTGTTAACATTAGCTCCATATTGAACAAGAAACTCGACTACATCAACATGCCCGTTCTGACTCCCTATATAGAGAGGTGTCAAACCCTGTTCCTCGGCCTTGTTAACATTAGCTCCATGTTGAACCAGAAGGTCTACTACACCAGCATGCCCGTTCTGACTCCCTATATGGAGAGGTGTCCAACCGTGTTCCTCAGCCATGTTAGCATCAGCTCCATGTTGAACCAGAAGCTTTACTACATCAACATGCCCGTTCTGACTCCCTATATGGAGAGGTGTCCAACCTATTTTTTCAACCTTGTTAACATCAGCTCCATGTTGAACCAGAAGCTCTACTACACCAGCATGCCCGTTCTGACTCCCAATATGGAGAGGTGTCCAACCTATTTTATCAACCTTGTTAACATCAGCTCCATGTTGAACCAGAAGCTCTACTTCACCATCATGCCCGTTCTGACTCCCTATATGGAGAGGTGTCCAACCGTGTTCCTCAGCCTTGTTAACATCAGCTCCATTTTGAACCAGAAGCTCTACTACACCAACATGCCCGTTCTGACTCCCAATATGAAGAGGTGTCCAACCCTTTTTATCAATCTTGTTAACATCAGCTCCATGCTGAACCAGGAGCTCTACTACACTAACGTGTCCGTCCTGACTTCCAATATGGAGAGGTGTCCAACCGTGCTCCTCTGCCTTGTTAACATCAGCTCCATGTTGAACCAGAAGCTCTACTACACCAACATGCCCGTTCTGACTCCCCGTATGGAGAGGTGTCCAACCTTTTTTATCAACCTTGTGAACATCAGCTCCATGTTGAACCAGAAGCTCTACTACACCAACATGTCCGTTGTGACACCCAATATGGAGAGGTGTCCAACCGTTTTTGTTAGCCTTGTTAACATCAGCTCCATGTTGAACCAGAAACTTTACTACACCAGCATGCCCTTCCTCACTCCCTATATAGAGAGAAGTCGTACCGTAATTGTCCTCATCGTCTAACATAGCATTTTTCGTGTGTAAGAGCTTTACTATATCTAGATGACCTTTGCTTGAAGCTATCATAAGAAGGGTCTTGCCATCAACGTCTCTAGTATCAGGACTGGCTTTATGATCTAACAGTGTCTTTAAAGTTTCCTTGTCTCCTTCCTTACAGGAAGATATTAGAGCTTGGGCTGTATTTTCCATGTTGATGTAGGTCCCTCACCCATGCGTGATCAATGAATTCTATGGAAAGAAATGTAATGAAATGTTATGAAGTAGTAGACACCGAGGCAGATATATTTTAAGTAAGAATAAGCAGTATTGTTAATGTAATATCTCAGAACAGTCAAGCAGTAAGGGGTATTGTTGAAAATTTTGTGAGATTAGGGATTGAAAAGAAGGAAATAGTTGTTTACTAGAATACAAAACCATGGCTAAAAAGAGATGAAGAAAGCCCTCTTAGAAAAAAGTACTGCCTCTCGAAGCAGAGACAAGGATGCTTCAGAAGAATGTACCAGAACTGTAAAATAGTTTGTAAGGATATGTAAAAGGGACTTCAAAGTAAAAGTAGAGGAGAATATTAGGAAAAGCCCTAAGTCAGCTTGGGATGGTTTAATAGCAATGGCGGCCTGTTCACGTTAAAAAAAAACACGAAAGTAATTATAGAGGGAGATGACACGAGCTATGCCAATTACTTAAATACATTTTACGCATGTTTTGATGTTTATGACTTTAAGAGTGAAAGAGATTTAAAAATGAGGGACATATTACTTATTAGAGTGATTGGAAAATGATGAAGATTTCAAGGCTAGTGTAGAAGAAATAGAACTCGTGTTTAAAAATATTGGCGCAAGGAAGATATGTGGGCCAGACGGAATTAAGGGAAAGATCTTAAAGATGTGTTCGAATCAGCTATGTGAAACCTTTGCTTTTATTTTCAATTGTTCTATAAAAAAAACCACCATCTTCCAAAAATGTGGAAAACATCTTATATTATTCCTGTTCCCAAAAAAACATATATTAAAGAGATGAATGATTTAAGGCCAGTGGCTTTAACCTCCATCTTTACGAAATGTCTGGAAAAATTATACTAAAAGAGGTCATAAAATGTACTCAGCTCGTCCAAGATGAATATCAATTTGCATTCAGACAAAAAAGGGGAGTTGATGATGTTGTGTTGATATTTTTAGATAATGCTCTACGACACCTAGAAACTCCAAAAAACTATTGTAGAAATCTCTTCGTAGATTTTTTTCTCAGCTTTCAACACGATCCAGCCCCATTTTCTAATCCCTAAGTTAAAAGAAATTAACCTTAGCAAAAGCCTAATCGTTTGGATAGTAGAGTTCTTGACAAATAGATCACATTACGTTACATTAAGGAATGAGGACCTGGATGTAGCCTCTGATTTAATAATAACAAACACAGGAACACCCCAGGGGGCGGTACCATGTCAACTGAGAGATGCTAAAACGACCCATCTGATTAAATTTGCAGACGACACAAGCCTGCAGGGGATGATAGGAATGATGAGACTGAATATAGAGAAACAAATGAATGATTTACTAGATGGTGTAATGAACATTTCTTGTTGCTAAATGTTTCAAAAACAAAAGATCTCGTGATAGGTTTTAGGAAAGAAGAAAACGATATCATCCCTCTCTTCATCAACAATGAGAAAATAGAAAGAGTAAACTGAATTGTTTTCCCGTAGATAAGACCCTTCTGCACATGTTCTATAAGGCAGTTGTTGAGAGTGTCATAATGTTTACTATTGCTTGCTGGGGTGGAAATGCTCAAGAGAGTAGGAAGATTAAAGTTAGTGAATCAATTATGAAAAACATAAAAGAACCTTTCGGTGATTTTGACATTCTTTATATGAAATTCACTATATTGCTAGTAAAAAAATCTTATCAATTGTAAAAGACGCCAAGCACCCTCTATGCAGTCAGATTAGGTACTCAGGCAGATCAGGAAGACTAGTTTATTTTTAGGTGCAAGCACAAGCGCTATAGGAAATCCTTCATGCCCTATGTTGTAAAACTATTGCCATGATGTGAAATACCTTTTTATGTTTACTTGGGAATCTTTGGTCTACATTATTTGTGTGTCTAAAAATGTTGAAATTGTTTCGTAGCTAGTGTATGTGACAGTGTAAATTTAAGTGATGTTTGTTTACATGTAAACGTGCCTATGTGTCTTCTGTAATTTCATTTTGTAAAACCAAAACAATGAGCCTTAAGAGGACAATAAAATATTATTTGAACTTGAGCTTGAGCTTGAATTGTAAAAAAAATGAGTAGTAAAGAAGGACCATCACAAACTTAGAATCACCAACAGACGAGAGACAAGACGAAAGTCAATACGAAACAGTGCAAGACAGAACATGAACAGAGTGGGATTCGAACCCGTACCACTCACAACCATCCACCGCCTTGCCAGATTAGAGACCAAGTGAACAGACCATTAAGCCATCCGCTTCCACCAAAAAGAAAGTTTCAGACATAGAAGTTAGAACCTTCCGTATAGATCTCTGACTGGCTATAGCAATATGCTTGAAAAGGAAACTCCTAATTATATTTCCACCACAGAACAAATATGTCCTGGACAAGTTGCCAACCAATAACTTTCCCATTATAAGAATTTAAAACTTTCTTAAAATTCCGAAAAGTTTACAGTTGGTGAAATAACATAACAGAGAAAAAGAGAGGTCTGAAAGGGGGGGGGGTGTAACCTGTGCAGGGATGAAGGGAGAGTATTAGAGGATGCTGGAAAGTGAATAAAATTAAAGAGCATAGTTTGGATTGCCATTCATACGCGGATTACAGCCGTTTGTATAAATCAGTAAAGGCTAAAGATTTCAATGCCTGTTGAACTTCTACTCGCAACAGAGTCAATGGAATTCGAACATCGAATATTTTTCAGTAATTTTAGATTCTCTGAAGAAAAGACAGAAATCATGTTCTTAAGTAAACAACATGAAACGAAATTAAGTACATCAACATTTTGAAGATTTTTGTGGCGGAAAATTGTTGAATTTGGAATAAAGTGAGGGAGTTTGGTTAGTTGTTTGAATTTTAAAATCTCTATTCAATTACAAGGTTATATCAGAGACGGAGCTGGGGACAATTGAAAGCGTGCTGCCACACCGTGATGTAAGGAGCGCTTGCATACACCACACCCAGTCACATTATCCTGCCACCGGGCCGACCAGACTTAGCACTAAATCCATAATGCCATATACTAGGCGGATCTGCTGCTAATACCAATTTTAAATTCCTTGGTTTGACTTGGCCGGGGATCGAACCACGCACCTCCCGATCTCTGAGCGAATGTCTTACCGCTAGGCCGGTAAGTGAGGGAGGCCAGTGCTTTATGAACTTCAACGGGTTACCAAAAGAGAGGCAATTTTTTTTTACTGAGAACGGGACATGAGATGCTCTAGACACACATGGTATGCAAGCCTAAAGCTGTCAATACCCCTACCTTGTATGAACTAGCGCTCTAACATATCCCCACTTCTAAAACGAGTCATCTGTCCGAAATGCACCGTGAAACGCATGCATCTATTAGAAGTTAATAGCCAGTGCTCAAATCGCAAACACTATGAAGGATACTAGAGCCAGCGTTCAGATCGCAAACACAATGTGAAAGACTACAGAGACCGCTTATCTCACAAACATCATGTAGGAGACTGTAGCCAATGCTCGGTTCGCAAACACCATGTATGAGACTGGAGCTAATGCTCGGATTGTAAACATCATGTAGGACACTAGCTTATGCTCAGATCGCAAACATTCACCATGTAGGAGACTGAAGCTAATGCTATCATCGCAAACATCCACCATGTAGGAGACTGGAGCTAATACTCACATCGCAAACATGCACCATGTAGGAGTCTTTAGCTCAGATCACAAATACCATGTAGCAGACTGGAGCAAATGCTCAGATCGCAAACACAATGTAGGAGACTGGAGCAAATGCTCAGATAGCAAACAACATGTAAGAGACTGTAGCTAATGCTCATATCGCAAACATGCTCCATGTATTTAGACTTTAGCTAATGCTCAGATTGCAAACACGATGTAGGAGACTGGACCTAATGCTCAAATCGCATACATGCACCATGTACGAGGGGTAGCTAATACTCAGATCGCAAACATGCACCATGTAGGAGACTGTAGCTTAGATCGCAAACACCATGTAAAAGACTGGAGCAAATGCTTAGATCGCAAACACCATGTTAGACTAAGAGACTGTAACAAATGCTGAGATACGCAAACATGCACCATGTAGGAGACAGTAGCTTTGATCGCAAACACCATGTAAGAGACTGGAGCTAATTCTCAGATTGCAAGCACCATTTAGGAGACTGCAGCTAATGCTCAGATCACAAACATGCACCATGTAGGAGACTGTAGCTTTGATCGCAAACACCATGCAGGAGACTGTGACTAATGCTCAGATCACAAGCATGCACCATGTGCGAGACTGTGGCTAATGCTCAGATCACAAACATGCACCATGTACGAGACTGTGGCTAATGCTCAGATCACAAGCATGCACCATGTAGGAGTCTTTAGCTCAGATCACAAACACCATGCAGGAGACTGGAGCAAATGCTCAGATTGCAAACACCATTTAGGAGACTGGAGCAAATAGATGGCAAACACCATGTATGAGACTGGCGAATAGATCGCAAACATGCACCATGAAGTAGACTGAAAACAATGCTTCGATCACAAACACCATGTAAGAGACTTTAGCTAATGCTAAGATCATAAACACCATGGAGGAGACTGGAGCTTATGCTCAGATCACAAGCCCCGTGTAGGAGACTGGAGCAAATTGTAAGATTGAAAACATCATGTAGGAGGCTGGAGCCAATGCTAGGATTACAAATACCATGTAGAGGACTGAAGCCATTGCTCAGTTTGCAAGACGCAATCTAATCGGTCGTAATAAAGGGAATTTCCTATTCTTATAACAAATACCTTTTAAATTATGAGGCAAAAAAAATTAATACGTAACACTTCTAGTGTTAAGTACAGATGGGGTGGGGTGGGAGGGGGCTTAAGAATGCAACCAGATTAAATCAGGCACAATAATTGAATTAAGAATGTTGATATATTGAATTATTGACTGAGCGAATTGTACATGCTTCAACCTGGTTGCCTCGCGTATTCTTTGTGCAGGGCCAGAGGGTGGCAAAATCGCAGAAGGGATGGCGATTGCTTTTATAAAAAATGCGCGAAACTCGTAGATAAGTTGGGGACCACACGGAGACAGACTCATCACAGCCTCATTTACAAAAAGGCACAAAAATATCAACTTGAACAAGCGATGGTTCAAGTAGTGATGTTTTACTCTCGAGGTAAATTGAGGAAACAGTAAGAGTGCCGTCCCTTGCACTACGTGATTGATTGATTGAAGGGTATTTTTACAAGCCCAATTCGACTTCAAAGGTGCTCTCAGGGCTTGGGTCCCAATGACAATATTTACGGGCTGCCACCCAGAGACTAGCGGGGATACCATGACTTAGCCTCAGCCGGTCACATTATACTGACATCGACCCAACCAGTAGGGGCCCGGACTGTGCTCGGCTGTGTTTCGAACCCCCGACCTCTTGGCCACGGAGCAAGACCACTACCAACTGAGCTATCTAGGCCCCCTGCACTACGTGAGCTATCCTCAGACTACGGCTTGAGTTGAAGAGATTTAAATAAAGATGATGATATGGTTATCATTGGAAAAGGACTTTTACATACCATGACATAGTTCTAACTATGTTAATAGCTTTCTTTTGATAATATAGAGCTTTTTAGGCTCAAATTATTTATTACATCTAGATTAAGATCTAGAAAGAGTATCAATCTTAGGCCACACCAACATTTCTATGTCTAACTAGTCTAACCAGGGTGACTTGCTAATATTTTTCTTTTTTTAGCAATGAAATCTAACCATATTTTTGTGTTAACATAAATCCAAATATAAATAAATCTTTATTTAGACATTAGGCCTAAATTTGCAATAGACTTCTGCCTGGTCAATGATTTCCCCCATTAATTTTCATTTCTCTATGCGCATCAATGTCGTTGAATATTTTTATTAGCTGGTCACAAGATAACTTTGTACTATTTAAAAATCACACAAACAAAAAGTTTTCTTTAGTGCATAATAAATCTGTATTTGTTTTTGGTGGGGTTTTTTTTATTAAATGTCTAATGAATAAAAGTGTTTCCTCTTTTAGGCCATTCTGTAACAAACTGACGATTACATTTATGCGTTTCAGAGTCTGATGCTTGAAGTACAAGTTGTTTCTATGTTATTCATTTTGTACTCTCTTTAAAAAACATTAAAACTTTCAAATAATTTTATTGCTAATTCAAACACCTTCTAAAAAAACTTCTTTCAACTGATTGGCATCGATTTTACTTCTCATTGTTTTAGAAACTTGAAAGAGGATTATTATACTAAATTATTCGGTGCACGTCTAAGTTCACTCGTGTGGCTCTGATTATTCATTTAACGGCTAATGTTATCACTTGTGTTGTTGTAATCATTGAGATTTAACTGCCCTTTATAACTCGCACAGAATAATTTTTTTCTTTTTCTTTAACAATCACTGAAAATTTTTTACTTTAAAAAAAAGACAAAAATGGCAGATGAAATTTATTTAAAGAGCGTTTGGAAATCAAAACTTTACTCAAACAGACATATACTTTTCCTTTCTAATATCCAAACCCAAACTTCTCATGAATTGTCGATGAAAATACGAAAATACACCACCTTAAGTATTTTTTCTTTTTGTGCTTGGTAACAAATTCTGCATCTGCAGTAATGTTACAAGAGACAAAATAGTAATTTAAAACCATTTACGAAGACAAATGCGGTCAAAACTGTAGTCAAACATGAAGGCTTAAACTATCCTGTATTATATAAAAGTTAAGAGTTGGACAATATTTACAAAGGACAATAACCCAAGAATATTCCTAATACAAATGAAGAGTGAAAAAAAAACTCAGAGGAAAACATCTCTACTTAAACTATCCCTGCTTGAACCTTATTCGAACATAATCAACCATTTGGTGACGACAAAGATTGTTTCTACAACTACCTAAAAGAGGTACTGACAAGCTGTCAAAAAGTTTTTAATATAGAGCAGGGTGATGCAAATGCCAAGATTGAACAAAACAGCGCGAGTTACGGCCTATAGGCTGCCACGGATAAAGATTAGCAAACTTCTGAACTTCCACCAGGCTAGTAATGAGACACTCAATGGATCCGACCGAAATCTATGTCTCAAATGGGAAAATACAATCTCTCTCGCATTACTTCTTGCACTTGCAGATTGCGCATTTCTTTCAGTGGCGCGATAGGAAAATACAACGCACCAATAAAACGCTCTTAGTACCACATTTGATACACAATTTCGCACCGAAAGGTAAGTTTAGGTCAGGAACATTTCTCCACACATACGGATAATTATAATTACTAGCTGAGTAACCCGTTCTACGAACGGTGAAATTGAGCTAGATTAACACAGGAACATTTTCACAGGGTTTATAAAACAAACTGAGAAATGTTTTTTTCACCTTTGTGCTGTGCGCATGAGTTTTGACTTTTGAGTACACTTTCTGTTGGTGTATGTGAACTACCGCTATGTAACAAAAAACACTACCCTCCCCCTTACATCTCCCCCCTCTCTCTCTTTCTCTAGTTCCCTTTCCTGAGCTCATTCCCCTCTTTCTTTACCCTGGTCAAACTCTTAGTATGAGAATGATAGTGTACGGGAGTTATAACATGACATAATCCTCCACACCACCCTTCTCTATTTTCCTGTAATTTTGATATTCTGGTTTTCTTTCTGATAACTTTTAATTCACGCCGCCGTTTACCATTCTGCCTTTTTCGCTTTCCATACATTAAAAAAAGCATAATTATTTGCAGAGATCACAGACCATTCTAAATTACCTCTTACATCAATTTAATGTGATTTGATATGGATAAGCTAATTTTTCCAATTTGTAGGCCTCCCACAAAAAAGGCTTTCCTGTCTGAAAGTTCACCTCTCCTTCTAATATAATATGATTTGCGTTTCGCACTGTAATCTTTCAGCGTATATAAAAAATTTCCAAAAACTTAATCAGCACCAGCGAACGCGTCATGTCATGAACGTATCTCGACGTTCAAGTGAAACCGAAAATAGATTAAAAATGGAGACTTGGATGGGCATTACGATTTTCACATGAATTATAAAAGCATATTCATTTGCAGAGATCATAGACCATTCTCAATGCCCTCTTACATCAGTTTGATGTGATTTGAAATGGTTAGGCTAATTTTTCCAATTTTTAAGCCCCGCACAAAAAAGGCTTTTCTGTCTGAAAGTTCACCTCTCCTACCATTATAATAAGATTAGCCATTTGAGTTTAACCGGACCGCTCCAATGAATATCGATATCAGATACACTAGGTATGAAAAGCTTAGATCTAGATGGGTTTTTTTTTAATTTATGATGTAGTTGTATGACGTTCAGCACACGTGATGTTGGCAAAACTACAAAGGCGCTTCAATAAGCAAAGAAATCGTGAAAAGATTCGTAAAATAAAAGTTTTAGACAAGCCTTCTCTTTTGACAAACTGAGGATTTTCATTCAAGTCTGCGAAACAGTTTCCAGCTGCTGATTGATTGCCTTGAACTTGAAGAGCAAGTTGATATTACAGACTTTAAGCAGCAACACTTGAGTATGACGCGAACGTCAGTGGCGTCTATTTTTAGAAACTGGTTTCATTATTTTTATAGTTTCCTCAATCTGCTTTCCCGATTTTCACGTACGCGTAGTGAGACACGGTGCGTGTGCTAAAGGTCTCTATTAAAAAAGAGGAATCTCGGTGGGCGTCCAAGCTACCCACCGTCTTGCCACAGATAGAGAAAAATAGCTTATGCTATAGTTACACTAATTTGACATAAAGTTTCTTCATAAAGGAGTAACATGACAAAGGTTTCTTGTCTAGCCTCTCTAAGTCTAAGCGACTCACTTACTAAGTTACTTGAACGGGAAGATCCAAATCGCACCAAAGGCAACCATTAGAATTCTGAAGCGCACCAATACTCAGCAATGAACAACAAATACAAAGAACAAACAATAACTTTTAATTTAACCTACTATGTTATAGCAATTATGATGTGTCAGAAAACACAAAATATTATTATTACACACACAAAACAACATATATACGCTCCCAGTATTACTGCAATGAAGCTCAATTTTTTTTCAGAGTGCTTAGATGTTTATTTTAAATAACAGAGACATCCAAAGATGCCTTTTCTTTCAAATTTAACAAAATCTTTGAAAACACCGTTTNNNCGGAAAACAGTGTAATTTAAAAAATTCATGAAAACAAATTATTATAGACAGCAACAATTTTTAAAGTGCATTCGAAACAGAAAAATTACAACTGTTCACCGTGTTATTTGTAATACTTTATAAAACTTGCTTCATTGTGTTATTGAGTGGTGTTTCTTATCAAATTTATCATCTTGTCATTTTTCATGAAAATTGACATATTTAAAAAATTCATGAAAAAATAACCATTTACGCAAGAGACACAAATCAAAAAGCATAAAGAAGAGCAAATCTGCATGTTTCAAACACATACATGGTTAATTAACTAAGATTACTTGACAGTTTTCTTAATTTATACTTTTAGAGGCTGGTATTATACTTATCGTAGGGCACATTTTCCCTTAGAAGTTAGAAGGGGGTTGGCATTTGGGCGAGTAAAACAAGCTACATGTATTACTAGTTTGAGCTGAGCTAAAGTAGGGCCTATAAGAAATTAGGTTTCTAAACAAGTCTTTCAAGTTTCATGAGTGCTTGCCTTGCTGACGAAGAAGATTCAGCTGCAGTAGCAACCTGTTGGTGACAATAAGATTAAGAGCAGAGAGGTTTCGACGACGTCCTTTACCTGTGGCCAGAAATGTTCCATTTAGATTTCCATACTGGTAATCAACTGAAAAATTAACGAAAAACATTAAGAAAATCTCTTTAAAGGGTTAAAAGAAAATGTGGTCTCTCTCTTTTTTTTAATTAAAGCTGTATATTTTAAATATGTAGGTCTAGTTTTAAACTTAGCTGTAATTGTAAACCACACAACTTTTAACAGATTAGATCTAAATCTAGAGCGAGATTCTAGATCTGCAACTTGTTTGTTGATTTCATTCATGATATTGAGTCTTCTTAAGCCCCTTGTGTGTTTTATTTTCAATGTATCACTTTTTCATGTAATTATGTAACTAGCAGAATATTAAATTCATTGTTGTTACCCCTATTTAGATCTAGATATAGGTGCAATCCATTCAGACTTAACAATGTCCGCCATGCAAGATTGTGAGCTTTACTGAGATGATATGTCCCCAATTCATTGCCAGTCTGTACACTTAATATTCAATTAACACATTTAAAAAAATTAAAACCACTTTATATCATTTAAACAATCACTAGCTCCCCGTTTTCCGATAAAAATGTTTATAATGGGATAATCTTTGCTGTGAAAATGCCGACCAGCCTACCAAAACAGCGAGCAGCCATAGCTGATTTAAAGGCAACGTTAAACTTAAAGAAAAAAAATAGATCTAAAAATAAAATTTGCCGTTTTAGGTCACAAAACATAGGAAAATGTACATAATTGTGTCCATGAATCATTATTACTTACTTAGAATGCCAGCTTTATAGTCTATAGGAGCATCGGGGGGTAACTACAGCATCTAGATCTAGAGTTTCCAGTCTGCCCGCTCGTAGAACTCCATTGTGATTCTATTATGAACTTGCTTTTACCAGTTTTACGTCCCCTAAGCTCGCTTAAGCCAAGCGGAGATTCTAAGGAAGCGGTTGTTGACATCTTTTTCAAGATACCGCCGTCACGCCAGTAGAGCCATAACATGACGAGGTTTTGCATCTAAAGCGAGTTGAATTTCTCTTTTGTTTAATACCAAATATACTTATTTATATCAATCGTAGAGCTTTTTTAAAATATTTTTTTTTACATTTCAGAGCTAAATTTAACTTTATAAATGTATTAAACCCTACAACATTAAGTACCAAACTAAAGTGCATTTAAAGCTGCTTCTTGTGAGCAGTGATATACTATAGTTAGCTAGATGGGCTAAAGCTATGTTAGCGAT
>BMAT01012318.1:51977-67766 GCA_019649035.1 Elysia marginata
CGTAGAAAGTGCACTGTTCAGACTGTCTATGTTTCTTGGTGGATCTTTTGACAGAATGGATGACAACTTGTTTTTAAAGTCTATGGGGTTAATTTGACTGACATTTCTTGAAGTTACAGACTGTTCATCACACTTTGGTTTACTAACATTAGTCACAAAAGAAATGATGAAGTGATCGGATAAACACACGTCCTTAATTTCAATGTCATGCAGGCTATAGTTCCCTCTTCTCATTACAAGGTCTAGGGTATGATGGTATTTATGGGTAGGTTTACTTATGTGTTGATGTAAACCATGTTCGTCTATTGTTTTCCGAAAGTTGTTAACTGAGCAATCATTAGTATTCTCAAAATGTAGATTGAAGTCGCCTAGGACAACGATATTTTTCTTTTCATATTTTGAGTCAAGGAAGTCAGAGAATTCTTTGATAAAGGTTTCTTTTGATGATGGATTTTTCTTGCTAGTGGGTGGTCGATAGACACATATACAAAGTAAGGATCCAGCAAGGGTATTAAACAAGATCTCACAAAATTCAAATGATGAAAAAGCAGAAACTTTAGAGGCTGGTGTTTTTGACGACACTTGAACGCAACTTTTATAAATAATTGCAGTACCTCCCCCTGGACCGGAGCGTCTAGGAATAGATAAAATGTCAAAACCAGCTGGTAGAATTTCTTTTATGAGTGGTTCTTCACCAAGTGCTTTGAGTCATGTTTCTGTTATAAAGACTACATCTGCATTTGACTCAAGAATTAAGTCATGAATTTCTAAGGTTTTATTTCGGCATGATTGGGCGTTAAGGTATAAACATTTTAGACGTGAAGAAGTTTCCTGGGTGACGGGCAGCGAATAAATTTTTATTAGTTTGAATACATTCACAGTTTGCTCAGGCTTGAAAGTTTGTTGCTGAAAAGTTGGTGGGGCTGTAATGTGAACGTTAATAGGCCTCTGTTTTCTTACTCTGAGTTATTGACAATAGGTCATTTCTTATTGAGGTCCATGTGTCTACAGATCTATAAATTTCAACCATTTTTACAACACAAATTCACTGACAAATACACAATTTAGGTTCACTGGTTGTCAATCAGTGCATTAGTCTGGCATTGTTTTACCTTCTTTTCTTTTTTTTTTCCGACTTTAAATGTGTTTTGCTTAAAATGTGGTTTTATTGTATTTAAAACCCATCACCTCTTTCATTTTTTACCAGATTGTTTAGAAAGGTGGGGTGGGTGCCTTTGGTGCTGACAAATAAAACAATGGGGGCTTTTTTGGACGATTCAGGCTATTTTTTGAAGAAATTCTGAAAAATCATAAAAAACTCTTTTCAAATAAATTTTTTTAATGCGATTTAAAACATTCGTTAAAAAAATATGTTTATCAAAACATTTTAAAAAGCCCACATGTTCATAAAGACATGATTTCAATGAAAACTGTGGCACTTGATAGACTTTTGAAAATTATCAAATTGGACAATCAATTTTGGATGGCAGCCCTCAAGACAGCAACCACGATATATATCATAACTTGATTGTTCGTTTTCCTCTTATTTGACCATGATGAGTTGATTGGTAACCATAATTTTGGCATAAACCTAAAAATTGAAAAGAAGGTACCCCAGGACCGGTTTCACTCTTTCATCCCTTTGTGCTGTACATCATATTTATCTTTATAAAAAAGTGACACAATGTGTACAAGGGTGAACATCATGCCTAAGGGTGATGTACCATTTACGTCAAGCTTTACCGATTGTATATAGTTTAATAGTAACCCTAAAACTACTAAAAAAAACGAGTTAATATTTTCATATAAAGTGATCTCTTTTGGTTTAGAGTATGTAAACTATGCTTTATATTAAGCGCCAAGCTTTGCCCCAATCAGCTAGATTACTCCATGACCTTGTTTTGCTCTGCACAAGAGCTGTTCGCGATGGAACCCTTGACAACTGATGATCAATCAGCTTCGGCCATCTGAAAGCTTTTTCACTTCTGGACACAAAAATATATAAGTTCACACATATAAACTGGGTTAATGAAGTTACAATGATTATATAAAGTGGACTTTAGATAAGGAGATGTTTTTGCAACATGTTATGGTAATAAGGATCGCAGAAGCCCATTAAATATTTCTTTCCTCAAAATTAAGACAATCTATGACCATTGAGGAAAAAGTGTTGGAATGCTACCAAGACTATGCTTTGACTGTTGACCTGTGTTTTCTTTTCTCAGCTTACATCAAAACTTTCACCAGAAGAATTGCGAAGATTTCTTCTTCACTTAGATGACTGGAAAAAAGAAAATCATTTCCCAGAATTTTGTGATGATGTCCTTGCAATGCTTGGTCAAGAGCGAAAACAGTTATTGTCAGGTTTGTTAAGCTAACCGCCATGGTCCTATCATAAATGAGATGCTTTTGTAAACTGTAGAGAACTGTAGAGCTGTTAAACTGTCAAAAAAAAATTGAATTTTTAAATAAAATATGTGTGGCATCCAGGGTTAAGGAGTATGATATAGTAATATTCACCTTTAAATACATAGCTTTTTGAAAGAAAACATTTTTCTTAGCTTCCAAATGTAAAAAATTTCACTTAATTATCAATATATTGTGGAAAGATATTAAAACTTTTGTTGATTTAACACAAGATAAAAAGAAGAAATAAAGAAGCCTTTAAATGTTGTTTTCCCTTAAAAAGGAATTTATGACTTTGGCCTAATTTGCTCTGGGTGTGAGTATTTAAGTAGCAGAGGGGTTGGAGGAAAGCTTTTAAAAACCTAAAATGGATATAAATTTTTTCTTTTAATCTTACTGACAGAAAAGATAGAAGGAAAGCAACAGAATTAAATGATAACACACTCTATTTCTATTTGTGTTGATAAATCGGTATTGTTATGAAGTACAGCTAAATGTGGTATAATTTTGTCATAGTTGTTTGAGGTAGTGATAAAAGGTCAAGTCTCTTGTTTGTGGTGGTAGGACAAATAATTTTTTTACTTATTTAGCATAGGTAATTTAATGGCTGCCACAAAAACCACTTCACTGAGTCATCTTTAATGACTATGTTTTCACATTTTTTTTTCATATGTTCTAGTAGTTAGATAAATAGCCTGATAAATAAAAGCTTGCTTAAAATTTTTGCTGTTGTTGTTTTGTGTAAACAAATTTCTGTTTGAAATTTTTGACAAGTCAGTTTGAGGATTTTCAATTGCTCCTTTTCTGAGGGCAGCATTTCTTAAGTAAAGATCACAAACACATTGATTTGTCATATCTCATTTTATGAGCTGTTTCTATACAGTTGAGTATGTTTAATTCAAACTTGGATAATTCAAACACACCAAGTTTATCCTCCTTCTTTAACGTTTACTGATAATTTGATTTTTAATAATCTGAATATACGTTTTGTTACCATGATGTTTCAAGTAGCCACCCAACTTGATATAAGTTAGTTAAATGGCAGGGCAGTGGATATGAAAACTGTTCTAATATTTTGCCTATCAGCATTATGGCTGTTACTTTAAATTGGAAAACCTGCCATATGGATTGTTTTAACTGAAATTTAGTAACAAGGTGGTAAAATTTATGCTGTATAAACTTCTTATGAGAAACTAAATAAAGTTATAAGTTTTCGCTTGTTTTTAAACCATTTTTTCTATTTCTCTTGCAGAGTTGTTACCTTTCATTCCAGCTGAAAACTTCCAATACTTTGAGGATTTTCTGCGAAGGAATGATATCCGCCTTCTCGAAAATTCTAGTACTTTTTCAGGCTCTCAAACAAATTTACGCAATTATCCAACGTAAGTTTTTAATTTGAAATAACGAGGGAGAGGCTAGGAACAAAATAAGAATAGTATGGTTCTTGCATCTGTTGTTTTTTTCTGGTTTTTTATTTTTAATTATGCAGCTTTTGTTCTAGATCCGGCTTTCAAAAAGTTGCATGCAATCACGTCACATAAAGAAAAATTCCAAAATGGTTAAACCTTTTCCACACCACAGAAGATGTACTAAAACAATTGATGTATTATTAATATAAATGATTTTTAATGTCCTGTTTAGGAATAGGTAAAATATTTTGAGGATGCTAGAAAGGAAATTTTGCACCCCAAAAGTGCTGCATTGTCAACTTATCACAAGACTTAAACACTTCATCTAGTCTCAGCAGATTTTAACTGAAGAGACTATCAACAGTCTTATAACCATCTAGTTGAGTCTTTTAATATTGGAGATTTTATAAATTTTAATAACATCATTGCTGAGTGGTCCTCCTTTCCCTCTACCATTTTCTTCCCCTTTTTCTCTATCTCCTGTCTATTCTTTCTGTCTTGAGTAGCCTACTCAACATCTCCTCTTTCCCATTCCCCCTCTCTGTCCCTTAATAATGTTAGGTAGGAGCTTTACAATTGCCTTATCATGGCTTAATTACAGTTTAAGCAATTTAGTACGCTTTTCTTCTGCAATGATAAAGCATTTCCTCATCTCAGAAAAAATGTAGTATTTGGATATTGTTTAAATCATAGTTACAAAGGAACAAGATATGTTATGATAGATCCGATATTAGAAAAAAAAGAACAAAAAAATCTTAATCAATTTGTTTTAAATTGCAAAATTATAAACATTGTTTAGCTCAAGCATATTTTAACAGATTTCAACGAGATTGATTGTCCTAAATCTTGTGACCTTGGCTTTTAAATCTAACAGTGTAATACCCCTTCTGGGGTATTTGCATGATACACACTGAAAATACCGACTTACACAAAAAATAAAGGAGGCAAAACACCCAGACACCTGTCAGGTGATTTTTTTCTTTTTTTAATTCATACTTGTACTCTTATAGAGTATTTTAGTCTTTTCTCACCCTGCTTTACTCTCTCTCTCTCTCTCTCTCTCTCTCTCTCTCTCCTCTCTCTTCTTATGATTAGTTTGACTCTCACTCTCTGTCTGCAGACGACGATCTCTCAGTGAAGTATCGACGACCAGCAGTGTGAGTAATACGGCTGCCAGTGGGGAAGCCCTGGACAACCTTCTGGATTACTCCAATAACCAATACAATATTGTTGATGTGGAGATGGGTGGAAAGACATTTGATATGCCAGAGGACTACTAAACATGATGCATGGGCAGGAACCTCTACTTAAATCATAGATCTCCATCATAAACATCAACAGTACATAGGCAGTAATAGACGCACAGCATCAAACTTGACATTCCTATCCTGTGAAATATGAAATGTTTCAAGCAATATTATTATAAGTTTCTTATATGTCTTGCAACCAGTCAAAATTGGAAAGTAGAAAGATATTGGTATCACAGAAAAGCTTATTTGCTTTCCTTTCAATTTGAACTAACAGAAAAGCACAATCATGCTTCAATGTGAAGTTATAGCCGCTTGAAATTGGCAAGGTTAAGACTTGTGAAATTTCAGAAAGGGAAGAGAATTGTGTTTAACATGGATACCATTTTTCAGTCTGTTAAACTGAATGATTCAACAAATTTGAACAATTTTAGTCCAATGACCAATGGTAGGCCAGTAACCCTAAATAACAAATTTTTTATAAGTTTATTTTATGCAAGAATGGAAAGTCAGAAGTTTCAGGTTTCAAGGTGTAAAGCAACCATACCAATTAAAATGAAAACATGAAATAGGCGTGAAAACTATTTAGAAAGGGTTTTAGCGTTAATATCTAGAATTTGAAACATTGACTTCTGAACAGGCACTAAACTTTGAAAGCCTATATCTCAAAACTAGGCCTTGAGACTTAGGACCTGTTTGGATAGAATGCAAGACATGTAGTTGTAGTAAGTCAATGACAGTTAAAGAGGTTAAAAACCACATGATTAAATTTGGAAAATGTTAAAGCTACTCAAGTTCAGCAGTTTTATATCTTTCAGTTGTTTATGATATGTTTTCCTCTGAGGTATGGTAATTTTTCACTTCTCTTTGGCTGAAGAATTTTTCAAGACTTGTATCTATTTGTACAAATGATGAAAATGAGGCTAAATTTTTTATGAAGTATTTTTACATAATTATGGCTTTGGAAATCAAACTACCAAGTTCTACATGTGATGGTTTTTAAACGTATTTTTGCTTATAAATTCATGTCAGCTTGAGGTGAGTTAAGTGGAGTTGCCTGTACAATACAGGAGGCAAAATTCGGTAATCTGAATATTGTTTTAATTTAGCCTATCTAGGTTTATATGGACATGACTGTATTGGTATGCTCTGTGTTCTCACTGTTGACCATGGTCTTGGGCTTCACAGAAGTGACTACTATATCATAAGCGTATGCTGCATGAACCAGCCTGTTGATTGTTTCCTGAAGCTCTTCGTTCTTACCTTCCATTAAGTCAATATTTTTGGCATAACAAATGCACATACTCTTTGTCCTCTGATGGACATGGATACGTCTCAAAGTTGTCTCGAGCATCCTGCATTATTATCTCTAAGAGCAGGTTGAAGAGCACAGGAGAAGAGGATACAGTCTTGCTTGACAACCGCTGTCAATCTAAATGTCTCCTTATTGATATCTGAGGAGCACTAAGCTATGAGAGTTCTTGTATTAAACTCAAAATGCCTTCCTTGATTCTGTGTCCTCTAATCACCTGCTATAGTCCCTTCATGTCACACCATGTTGAATGCTTTTTTGAAGTTGATGAGGTTGTGGAACAAGTTAAGCTATACAGACCCCATAATCCCATCTTTCTCATTTTCATTCACAAGCATCATCTACAAACCAGGAGTGTTTGAAAATTTAAGCTTTACATCTACAGTAAAACATCAGTTCAAAAAATGTTTTTTATTCATAAGATTAGCAGATGACTTTTATAAAATAGCTCTGTGTGATTCAAGTTTTGATCAAGTTGCATTAACTCATTTTTAGAAGTCACAATTAAATATTCTACCTGTGTAAAAATCGTTGGCAATTTGATAGGCATCCTTGGAAAAATTGAGACAACTGTGGGCAAAAAACTAAATTCTAATTACCAAGCAATAGGTCTGTGAAATTTCTCATTTATTGGACTTGTGTTATAAAAAAAAGTAACACAATCAACTCAGAATAATTTGAAACTATGCCATTAAAAGATATGCTGTAGATAAAAAAGTTTTCAGATTAGTGATTTTATCCTTCTTTCGTAATATATACTGATAATTTGAAGTTAAATTTTATTCCCATGGGTTTTAAATTATTTATACTCGTTTGTAATAAAATTGTCACACAAAGCACACATTGTTACATCAAGTTTTATGCTGAAAGCCCTATCTAAAATTCTACATTTTTTTTTTAATTGGTGCCTTACATGCTTAATTTTGCAGATAAATGAAAGCTTTTTTAAATGTGAAAGCAAAGTAAATTTCAGCACAAATCAATATTTACCTTTGTTCAAGAAAGAACAAAAATCTACAAAAGCGAACTGACAGGGACAGAGACAGACATGAGGATGAACACAGAAAAATATTGACAGAGTCACATGAAGTTTTTGTACATTATTGTTAAAAATGTGTATGGCAACCAGTCCAAATGAGGCCGGTATTGTAATGTTAACATTAGAAAATGTCATTTGGAACAATGCTTTTTTTTAACCTTCCAAATTTTAAAGATTTTAAAAATTGAATTTTATAGAATGATAATCTTAGAACTTTTTGAAACTAAAAATATAGACAAAATGGATAAATTATTTTAAAATGTTTTCTTAAATTAAAATATCCAAAACCTGTTTTATTTGGACTAGTTGCTAGACATTTTACCTGGTTTTTTTTTAAAGTTACATGTGAATCCTCTTTTTTTAATGCCAAATTTTTAAATAGTGCCTTAAGGTTGTGGTTTGTATAATATTGTTATTCAAAGCTATATTTATATTTTATTAGATTCTGAGTAGAGTACTATACATTTCTGTATGCTTTGTGTTGGTCTTAAATGTAAATAAAACGTTATGTTAGATTTAATTCATCTAGCTTTCTGTTTTTCTGTCTCAGAGTTATTTAATTTTCAATGGAGTCATTCTGATGAAGAATTGCTGGGAAAGAAATTTGCTATTGAAAGATCATTAAAAGCCTGATTGTCGCTCTCATTAATGAGTATGAGCTAGGCTAGGTATCATCATCATAAAAAGCTATGCAGTGAACATGGGAACCATGTCCTTCCACATTTCTTGATTTTTTTGTTCCTCTCAATCACCCTTCCTTTGTCAAGCCACTTCATAAGTCCATCTATCACCTTCTTCTGTTGTCTACATTTTCTCTTGAGTATTCTTGTTGTCATTTGATGTATTATATATTACACTCAAGTTAATTTGAATCATTAGCTTATTGTCGAGTTATTATTTGGTGTCCAAATATGCTCTCTGTTTTAAGTTTGGGAAGAAGTTATTAAGAAAAAAACGCGTTTTTATACTCTTCTATTTTATATTAGATTTCAATTCAATTCAATTTCTTTATTGTCCATATTGGCACATTGTACTGGTTACAGAGCAATTTACAACAAGTATAATCAATTAAAGTCTCTCTCTCTCTACATTCCTCACACTAACTTCCAAATTTCTTTCCCTTCCAACACACTATTTAACATAACAGAAACAAGGCATTTCAAAAGGATTTCATAATGTTTCACAAAAGCTTTACAGCAGATGGCATAAATGATTTCCTATAACGTTCAGTTTTGCACTTCAAAAGAATAGGCCTAGCTGATCTTATGGATTGTTTCACTTGTTTGGAAAGAGGGTGGGATTGGGTCATTCTTTATGGATATGATTTTTTCTGACAGTTTACAACATATAACATGTTAAAATCCTGGAAAGGAACTATTGGATCATTTACAAGTTTGTTGGCTCTCTTTATGGCCTGGTCGATTTTACGTATCTGTATATTTCCTCCCCAACAAGTGATAGAAAAAATAATAACGCTTTCCACGACTGCTTTATAAAACAAATACAGAAGGCTGTTGTCAACATTAAATTGTTTTCAATTTGCTAAGGAAGTACAATCGTGTATTGATATTTTTAATAAGGTTTGTAGCATTTATGTCCCAACTGAGCTGATCATCTATAGTTCCCAGATTCTTATAAGCATTAACAATTTCAACAGTTTCATTTTTTATACACAAAGGAATCAAAGGATCCTGCACTTTCCTAAAATCAATCACAAACTCTTTCCTTTTAGCTACATTTAGTAACAAAAAATGATTTTCGCACCAAGCTTCATACCAGGCAACAGATTCCCTATAGTGATATTCCTTGTCCTTTATTAAACCTTAATTACATGTATCATCTGCAAACTTTATTAAATGAACATTTCTTTGGCCCTCTACTTGACACTTATTTGTGTATACTGTGAACAAGAAGGGCAAAAATACTGCTCCCTGGGGTGCACCTATATTTGTGATTATTATGCCTGATTTAGTACTCACTTCTCACTTCATGACATATTGGGGTTTGTTTCAATACATACCAATTTCATCATTATGTTGCTCTATAATATAACATTATTAGTAATGATGATGAGGCTGATAATAATAATAATGATAATGATAGCAATAATAATAATACTCTTACAATAATAATAACAACAACAAATTAATGCAGTGAGACCTCGCTAATAAGAAAATTTGA
Organism: Elysia marginata; assembly: GCA_019649035.1. NCBI lineage: Eukaryota > Metazoa > Mollusca > Gastropoda > Plakobranchidae > Elysia > Elysia marginata. The sequence continues at coordinate 61,572 of BMAT01012318.1, forward strand.
GATCTTTGATGAATTCAAGTTCAATCACACTGCATATTAAGAGCCGGGATTCAGCTTTTCCTTCAGTCATGAAGGATGATAAAGTTTGTCTTGCACCATGTGGCCATGCAAATCATTATGCATAATATGGCATGATGGGTCAGCAATATCCAGGGCCTGTCTGTATAGGTAAAAGTTGATTTGGTCACAACTCTTGAGTAAACAACGAGTCTGTCTATGGGTTTGCCGTTTTGATTCTGTTCTGTTTGCTAAGTGTGCTGTGGGGATGGCTCTTTGCTTCAGGTAAGAAACATTAGTGATGACTGATATACATGTATAACAAACACCAACTTGCTTAAAACGCTTACATAAAATGAAGTCGGCACATTCCATCAATTTCCGACGGCAATTATACAATTGCCTTCTTGCAAAGAATGATAAATCTATTTATTTAATTTTATTCTCAATATGTAGGCTAAGTGTTATAAATGCTTTCTGGTTTGTCAAGCCCCTCTTCCAAAGTAACAAGGTAATTTATTCAGAAAAATATTTCGTTTCTTTCAAATTTTTCTGTATTTCCCAGGTTTCCTGATTCCGAACTCCCACAGTAGTAACAATTGTCTGTATCCAATAATAAGTAGGCTGAGATCATAAGGGGCAGTGTGGCGGAGTGGTTTGCGCGTTGGATTTGATATCTGGTGGTCGGGGGTTTGATTCCCGCCCATGCCATGTTGCAATTGCCTTGGGAAACCAATTAACACTGACTTTCCCCAGTCCACCCACCTGTAAAATGGGTACCTAGCTACAGACTTCAAATGTATTGGTCTGCTGAGGCATTAGTGGCGTTGCTCTGTGGCGACACAGTTACGCTGAGTAACGAAGACAAATTTCCCGAAAGGAATTAATATAGTGTTTACAAAGAAAAATTAAAAAATAATATGGCTTGTATAATTTTAATTCAGCATCAGCATTTATAACAGCAGAAAAAATGCTTTTAATATTGGAGAATATTATTTTATAAAACATGTTGAACAACATTGTTGATAAATGTGATAATAATGTTGTTATAATGATAATAATCATAATCATAACAATTATATGTGTAAAACAATGATATTGTTGTATTTATTATGATAATAGTAATGAGATAATTAATGCCAACAGTAATGATTAAAAAAACGAATTGGCTTTGGCATTGACTTTGATTTTTGTCAGTTTTCATGCAAAGAAAATGTGAATAAATACATTTTTTCGTCTTCAGGGAATTTGAAAAACTGAAATCAGATCTTCTCTCCGTAGAATTTGAACAATTCATAGCAGACCACCAGTTTCACACTGACCTGAGCCATTTTTCCAGTCAATGTGCGGTAGGCCCGGGTCAGCCCCAATGTATCGCGATTGTTTGGAAAAGCAGGAGAAGTCTCTTAGTCCCAGCTTTGGATTTAAAACCATAGTGAGCCATCTCGTCTCTTTAGTCTCTCTGCCAATTCATTTTGAAGTTACCGATGAAAGTTCGAGGCAGGCATAGTTTGCCCGACCCAATGTGTTTAAAGCCATGTTAAGGCATGTTTGGGGGTGTTTTTCAGGTACAGGTTAGGTGCTTGACGGAAGTTTCTAGTGCTGAAGGAGACCTTAAAACGTGTGATATTTAATCTTGAAGTATTGGGCATATCTCTTTTGATCATTTAGCAGTTCAGGTATCAGATTGTGATCTGCTCCGTGAACTTTTACTGGTTGTAGCAATTTATTGTTTTGGTGCGCTGGAAAACGACGCGTTAGGTATAAAATGTTTCTTTTTCCCCCACTATCATCATTATAAATGTTGTCGCCTTATAACTAAGCAATATTTTGACTTCGTGTGTTGAGTTGACATGAAAACGTGTGTGAGCAACCGGCTAAGACCCGGCTCAGGTGTCAAGTACGACCGTTCCTGTGCCGACTAGGGCGCTCACTCAGTAATTTGGCTTGTTCCTTTTGCGTATTTTGACATTAGTTAAACATTAGAGACTTTGCGCGCTCACGACGATAACGTGTGGCGTAATAACACCCACAGATAGCGTGGGTTTTACAGCAGACGATTGACTGACGGGCCCCGCTAGCCGATCAACCATCTTGAATTTCCTCCACTATGGGCTTCGACCTCCTTATATCTAAATGATTTTTACCACGCTCGTGGCGAAGAAAGCAAAATGACCACACCCACCCACTGGGCCCCTTGTTTAAGCAATTTTTTTCTCTTATTGTTAGGTTAGTTAAGGCCAGAGTTTTAACATTTTTTGCACTTCTTGACGATCTTTTCTCTTTGTATCCCGTTCATTTTTTGAACATGCGTGCATTTGTCACTAGGGACGCTTTTTGTCGGTTGTAAAAATGAGACAAAATAAATAGTGGTATTAGGTTCATGGAATCTATTTAAAAACGCGAAAATGTAGAGAAATCCATCATTGAACTTATTGAAGAAGGTTTTTGAACGACGGGGAACAATGCATTGTCTTACATTCGCATGAAACAGTCAAGTTATAGGAAACAAAGAAACAGAAACTACTATTCTAGCCTAGAAAACTAATTAATAAATTGGTCTACTTTTGCCGGAAAAAAGCATATGCATGTGCTTTAGTAGTTAATGCCGTAATAGACTCGACTTGGCTTGACTTGGCTTGATTTTTTAGGTATTTTAACGTCCACTAAGTTTGCATCAGGGAAAACCTATAGAGAAAAACTTGATTTGGTCACAGTTTGAGCCTTATGTATAGTTGGTCTTTTTACGTCACACTTGCATTCGTACGCGTGATTTGGCCACAGCGCGTGGACTTTCTTTTCTAATTCAAAACTTTGAATCAAAGCTGGAAAAAACCAGTAAGCCTCAGATTTGCTTATATTTACCCAGTCTAGTCTCGAATTCGTTGAGTGTAAGGGCGCTGACCATATTGTTTGGTGAGTTATTCCAACTTAGGATCATTCTGACGGAAAAGAAATCTCCGCTGATGTCCATCATTGGAATCTGGATTTTATAAATGTGAAGGAGTTTCATGAGAGATTTCTAATGCCCTGGTTCAGCAAGTGTGAACTTAGAGTTTTCCATGTCATAAAAGGCATTTGCTTTTATACCCCACCCTCTCTTTAATGCCAGTGTAGACCTCTCCCGGTTCAGCATATATTTCATTGATGATAACAAGAACAACCTTGTTGCTCTTCTCTGAACAACTTTCACTTAATTGCTAATACAATCTTGAAGCTGCCAGTGTTATACTGCATGACCATACTCCAAGATTGGGCACACCAAATTCTGTCAGAAAAAGATGATTAAACCTCCTCATTATGCCAATTTCTCTCTTCAAATTGACTGTGCATTGTGCCATTATGCTGTTTGAAACTAAGCTTTTTTTCTGCATCGCTTTTAAGCTTTTATTTTCATAAACTCGGTATTTATTTAATTGTTTCTTAAAACTGATTAACGCTTGTGGGAGGGTAACAAATTTTCAGATGCAATTGCGATAATTCTACCATCAAATCTTCGTAGGGCCTACATAGATGGCTTTTGACTTAAAATCAAAGGTTGGATAACACAAGTGGGGAAAAATAAATTTTCGGATGCCAATGCAATAAGTCTACTATCAAATCCCCGTAGGCCCTACATAGATTGATTTTGAATCAAGCGTGAAAACTTTTTCTGAGGGCCCTATTAGACGCTCAGAAAGACACAAGACATGTTCTATGCCTGACGAAGACATAATATCGCAGGCCTGTTGTTAGACTGTTGAAAGGCAGATTTGACAGTGTGATACTAGTGATAGGATTTGTCGTGTCCTGCAGAATACAATCGAGCACTGCTTTATTTCTTGCACACGACAAGGCGGTAGAGTTTCTCGTATCCTGTAAAATATAATCAAGCATTGTCTGATCCTGTAGAATGCAGTCAAGCATTGCCTGATTCCTTGCATATGACAAGGCGGTAGGGTTTGTTGTAACCTGAAGAATACAATCAAACACTGCCTGATTTCTTGCATACGCCAAGACGGTATTTGGTTCATTTTGATAAAAAGTTCTGATTTATTTAGGCATTTAACATTGACCGCGAGGTGACTCACATTATAAGTATTTATAGCACGTCGTATCACTACCAGCGCTTTTTCAGGTAGCAAGATTAACTTAAAACACTTTCAATGTCTAGAACTTTATTAGCCGCGAAATGCGTTGTTTGTGTTTTCTTGAACCTTCCATTTTCAATTTGATAAGAAAAAAACTTGATACGCAAAATTTATACAGGCCTGCTGTATATCTTCATGGACGCTTCATTGAACAAAGGCTCAATAATAAATATTTCTAAAAAAAATAGCGTACGAACCAATCTTAGAAATATGAATAAAAATCATAACTATGCTCGCTTACTCGTTATTGATTTTTCATCGACAATTAAAACAACCCAATCGCATGTTATGGACCTCCAGAAACTGAAAAACTTGAATGTTCGAAACGATAAGTTATCATTGCCCGGGTACTAAAGGTTCTTGGCACACAGTCGAGAGTATGTAAAACTTAACAATAACCTTTCTGAATTGTTACGAAAAGCACACTTGCTCCCTAAGGGTGTGTACTGTCACCAGCATTGTATACAGTTCATACAAAATTACAGGAGTTACAAAAATACATAAATATTTACATGTATTAAGTTTGCTGATGATTCAATTTTTCAAGGCTTACTGTACGACTCAGGAGATTTTTATTTTGAAGAAGTCAAATGTTTTGTTGATTGGTGTGATAAAAAAATTTCCTGATTTAAATTAAAATAAAAAATGCTAAGAAAACAAATGACTATCATTTACTTTATAAACCGTATGCGCCAGCTTGAAATTACTAATGAGTAAGTTGAAACCGTCGTCTCTTACAAGCATTTGGGTTTTACTATTGATAATAAACCCAAATGACATGCCTATGTTGATGGTTTATGCAACAAGTTGAACAGGGGGCTGTTTTTTTTTTTACTTAAAAAGTTGAAGCCTTTTCATGTGAATGAAAGCATTCTGAAAATTTTCTGCCACACTCTCATTCAAAGTGCTTTCACATTTGACATAAGTTGTTGGGGATGGAACATCATAGAAGGGAACAAACAAAGAATAAAAAGATCCATAAAAATGCTGAAAAAATAGTGGGGGAGGAGCAGCCACTATGAAGCAATCTAGAAGAAGAACATTCCATGACCAAAACATTAAATATATCAAATGATCCTTGCTACGCTCTCTGGAATGCATATCAGATTTAAAGGAGATCTTCAGGAAGACTTATCCATAGTAAAACGGAACAGTACAAAATATCTTTTGTTCGGCAACATCTCGAAAATTATTGGAATGAAAAATTGCACGGAAATTTTAATTTTAAGGCTTTCCTTTCTCATATCTGTGCATTTTATAATTATATGTCTGTGAATTTATGCCCGTAAGATAAAATGTGAGAGAAGTACATGTAAGTGAGAGAGTGAGAGGGAGAGCGAGAGAAAAACTTGCTTTGTCGTAAAAGTGTAATGTTTATCGTACTGTCTTAAAGGTACGCAAGTCAATTTTTTTGAAAGGAAGGTATATATATTTTAGCTCTAAAAATATTGACAAAACAAGTAAGCTGTCGGCTTTACGCCTTCGTCAGACAAAAAAATACCTTCCTTTCAAAAAAATTGACTTGCTTATCTTCACAGCTCTACTGCTACTCCTGTTCAATTTGTCTTAAAGGTACGTACTGCGTATGTTTAATGTGTTTCTTTGCTTGACGGTGAAATCTAATCGTCAAACTATAATTTTGTCACTTATTTTAGCACCAATGTCCATGCCAAATTTTCAATATTGGATCAATAAAGTGCACCTTATATATAAAAGCAATCGACAAACATAAAAATGTACTAAAGAATTATAAAAACCACGGAAAAAGCGGGTCTTCCGGCCATTTTTCTTTCTATTTCTTTTGTCCACTTTGCAACTCTAAAAAGTCAGCCACCACCTTGACTGTGTTTTGGCGCACGATCTGCCCGGCAGTGCAAATTTTGTCGTTGCGTGTAATGATACAAAAAAAAAATGTACGTATGCGTAGCGCACACTGAGTCACCAAAAAATCAAAACTTTGTCCACAACCTACACACTGCATACAATACTAGATGCACTGTGAGGCGGTGGTGACGTCGGAGAGGCCCGTACAGAAATCTTAGTCCTACTAACATTTTCACCTTTTATC
>BMAT01012318.1:93158-106265 GCA_019649035.1 Elysia marginata
GAGAATTCAGTATCCCTAAATGACACTTTGCTATTATGGGTTTATTTATGTGAGACTAGCGTCAGGATTTTCAGAAAATGTCAGTGACATCCCTGAGTCTCTTACTTTAATCTTGATTTTTTTTTGTTTGTTGAAATTAGAGTAGGAACATGAAAGATGTGCATTGAAAAATAAGCATGTTTTGACCATTCCTTTTATAGTAAGGGTCATTGCACTTTATATCTTAGTCTGATGCAATGTTATGAATTTACATGTTTCAGGAAAATGCTCAGCAGCTGCTCTTGATGTTTTGGCTAATGTTTTTCATGAGGAAATACTGCCCATCCTATTGCCCATTTTGAAAGAAACTTTGTTTCACAATGTCTGGGAAGTAAAGGAGTCCGGTATTCTTGTTTTGGGTGCAATTGCGGAAGGCTGTATGAGTGGCATGGTACCTCACCTGCCTGAACTCATCCCATATCTCATAAGTTGTCTTGGCGACAAAAAAGCATTGGTGCGATCAATCACATGCTGGACACTCAGTAGATATGCTCACTGGGTTGTAGGACAGCCTCATGACAACTTTCTCAAACCTTTAATGACAGAGGTATGTCTTCACAAGTAGTAAGTTTAGTCAATTTGTATGTGCGAAGATTCACGAAGTTCATCTCTTCATAATTATTGCATTTATTATTTAAGCAGAAGAGACCAGTTAAATGGATTTAATTTTTGTTTGTTAAAATTTTGCTCAAATTAAAAAAAAATTATCTGCAGTCCAGCACCATATCAATTCAAAACAGTGAGAATGGTTTATCTGAAATGAGATCTTGCTCTGAAGCTGCTCTTGTATCTTATAAGATTTTAAAAAAATCTCTGCACTGAAGATAATATATTTGATGCAGGCAATGAATTTTAAATTCTTCATTACTCATTTTGTAATGTAACTGTGTTCCTTTGTGTTTTTCAGTTGCTAAAACGTGTCTTGGATGGAAATAAACGTGTTCAGGAGGCTGCATGCTCTGCCTTTGCTACATTAGAAGAAGAAGCTTGCACAGAACTTGTCCCATATTTGGCATTCATTTTGGAGACCTTAGTCTTTGCCTTTGGGAAATATCAGGTATGTAATATTTCTAATATCTTTATAATTAAAAAAAAAAAGGATGGGGGAACATTCACTTATGTTATGAAAAAAAATGTAAAGTAAAGAAATGCTTAACCTTTTCTGTTTGCATTTTCAGCACAAAAATTTGCTGATCCTGTATGATGCTATTGGGACATTGGCAGACTCAGTTGGACATCATTTGAACAAACCTGTGAGTACATTTTTTGTTCAAACTGATCAAAATTTTAAATCATCATCATGCTGTGATCATACTATTAGGAGGCAATGGGATGTATTTATCGCTGTGACAAAAGGTCGTTTTGCAAAAAAGACAACTTTTGGTGCACAAATATTATTTAATTCTAATATAACTAGCAAAAAGCAGTGGATTTATTGATATTAAAAGCAAAGTATTATAGATCCTCTCAAGACTTGCATCATCAGAACAAAGTTTCCATCACCCGTGACTCAAAAAGTGTGACTTTTTTCATGTCAGAATCACTTACGACATAATGGGTTTTGTGATCTAAATATTGTGTCCTCTTAAAATTATTTGTGTTCAAAATGTTTCTTTCAGCCCATTGCACATTTCAAGCAAGATTATTCGAAATGGTTATAGTTCTGAAAGATTTTATTTAGCCTCAAAGCCTGACATGACATCACTCGCGACACATCACACAACCTTTTGTCACAGGCACATATGCATTTTGAAATTTAGGCCCAGAAATGTAAAGGATGGACATCAACAGTCTTCATCGCCTCAACCCTCTCTATCTTATCAGGCACCTAATTTATCCTGCTGGGTTTTTTAGCCAGCGTAGGCTTTGTTGACTTGTACTGAGGACTGAATCACTGGACCCTAAAACCCTCTGGCATTTCTACTCACAGCAAGTTATATTTCCAAGAGGTCGCCCATTTAAGCACCAGGGATGCAAGTTTTCCGATTTTAATCGGAATTCCGATTTTTTCGTCTCCCCCGATTTTTCCGATTTTCGTATTCTTTCTTCAACCAGACAATCAACAACAAAAAAGTCGGAAAAATTTAAACTTATTAAAGTAAGAACTTAAACCGAGAAAAGACGACCGGAAAATCGGAAGCGAATTACAAACCTTTTTCCGATTCTATGGCGATACCGATTATTTCTTTTTGTTTATCCGTTAGTCGATTTCCGTTTATATTTTATATGTAATCTTATCGCCCGATTTCTTTTTCGTGATGAGTACTAGTTTGAAACTGTCCACACAATGGCCAATGGGCGTAAAAGCAAAAGTGAAACTGAAAGTATGCTACCGATGATTTTTCTTGTTTATCTTTTGTATACTCCGTGTAGTTCTAGGCCTAGTCATGAATAAAGTTTTCTGATAATACAAACACATGGTTCTATGACTGTTCAAAACATCGAGAGTCCTTTATAATCCTTTCTTACTAGATCTAGCCCTGAGCAATCTTGTGCACTTCGTCTTTTTTAGCCAAGAGCGATCTTGTTCAGTGATATTTCATATTGTTATTGCTGCACCCCGTTGACTTTTCTAGATCTATTTAACTTTCAAGCAAGTGCCAAGCTAGATGCTTTTAAAAACTCTTAGGTCCTAGATCTAGTAGTCTTACTCTTCAAATCTAGATTAGATCTATTCTATCTTCTCTATAGATCTAGATTAGACATGGAGAAACAGTGCAGCTAGTCATTAACTGACTTAGCCTTACTGGCTTACACCAGAAAATCTAGATCTAGACTCTAGTTACATTTGCTAACAATCTAGATTATGATCATGGTGGCCATTCCAAGCCTAGATCTAGCCCAAATTAAGTTCTTGGATCGGAAATCTACAACATCAGATTGTGTTTCCATTTCAAAGAACAAATGAAGGAGAAAGACATCAATGGAGACTTTTATTCTAGTTATAGCAGGAAAAATTTCGGACAAGGATGGTGTTGCATGATGTTTGCTGTGTAAAAGGAGAGTTTCTTACCAAACTAGTGGCAAAATCGTTTTTGCTAGACACTGAAAGGCTGAAAGTAATCAGAACAGCGCGCGCTCGGAAACTTCCATAAAAAAATTTCCTGCTTTTTTCTCATGGGCTGCTTGCATCCCTGAAGCACCAAGGCTTCTTGGCTGGTGATCGGACGAGAACAGCATTTTTGACAAGTGGTCATAGACTTCTAGGGTTAAAGCTTAAAACTTTGTGTAAACTAAACACTTTACCTTTCTTTGCATGGTTTTAAGATTTGGCCACGCAATCATTCCAATTTTTTATTACTCCCTGTTTGGTTTGGTCCTTAAATCAGAAGTGTCAGATTTCAGGTGAAAGAAAAAAAAAGGAGGTTGTGTTCATTAACTCTATAACAATGGCCTGACACTGTCAAGTCCGGTGCACCATTTTATGTCCACGGTTGGACGCTGCCAGCGTCCGATGTATAGTCATAACTAAGAAGGGGAGAAAGACGATGTACGAATAAAATTATGGAATAGTTTAACCCTGGAAGTTGATTATAGTTGATTGAACTTCGAAGAGAAGCTAAATTCAACTCTTTTAGCGATTTTTGCAGCAATCTAGAAGTTAAAACCGCACATGTAGATCTAGGCTTATATTTAGATCTAGAAAAATTATGCGCAGAAGTATGGTTTAAGAGTTAAGGAAGTTTCTATGACGGATGCAAGTTTTCCAATTTGTTGCCCCAATTCCAATTTTTCACAGTCCAGGGATGCAAGGTTTCTGATTTTTCAGGAATTCCGATTTTTACCTTTTTTCCTTTACCAAAAAAAGTAGAAAATAAAAAAAAAAAGATTTTTAAACGATGAAGAAAACCCTCCAAACTTTGGATTTAAAGAAAATCAAACACTTCTTTTGCGTTGTACAGGTGTGTAAGCCCTAGAAGAAAGTTGTGTCAACCTTTTTTACTCAATCTATCAAAGATTATGGTGTAGGGACAGCTGTTGTTTATCAGTGCCAGGCGAAGCATTTCCTTCCCTTTGTGCATAAGACGCTTGCATCCCGGAAAGTCAAATAAGCAGGAAATTTTGAAAAAAAAAATAAGACTTAATGTTTAACCACTCAACTGCTATGTGTACATACGCCTTACATGCTACTGCCCCAGGGGTCTAATACGCTGTGAACGTACTATGTACGTGCACTATCAACCAAGTTTTGTTTTGCCTACTAGATAAGCAATCCTTGCTTTCAGTGGACAAAAAATAGTATCATGGGAAAGGTCGAAGCTTCGCGGATCCAAAAATAGCCAATACCAACTATACTTTTGTATGAAGAATACCCAGCAGCCTTGTTTATTACACAACCACACAACTACAAACACTCACTGTTGCCTGGCTTATAGATATAGATCTAATCAACGATGGATTTACCAAGGCAATCAAGACTTAAAGCAAAATTGGTGAAATGACCCGTGCCTCATTGCTTCCTTAGGAATTTTCTTAACACGCAGATGCGAAATTTGTGTGGCCGTGAAGGGGTTAAAAAACACCACCCAGCCTTACATTTCAAAGAAAATCAATAACTTCATTTGGGCTGTACAGCTGTTGTAGACCCAAGTGCATCGTTGTATCTACCTTTTTTATTTAATCTACTAAAGATTATATTGGGGCAGGTATAGGTTATCGGACCAGGTGGAGCACTTAATATAGGTGTTAAAATTTTCCTTCTTTTTGTGCATGAGACACTTGAGTCCCTCTTTTTATATTTCGACTATGCAATATCTCGTTTATAAACGAGTGTAAAACCAGATTCTTTATTGATTATTTCGCAAGACTTTTAGCTTTGCCAGAACTGGTTACTCCAGAATGCACATAGTTATACATTGCAAATTTTTATTTGTTATAAAAATGATTTCTTGCAAGAATAAACAATAACAATTGGAAGAAAAATTTACTGGAAGCCCATCATTTCCAGTTAAATACATATAGTATTTTTAAAAAATCTATTTTGACCTTGGGGCATCAATCTGTCTCTTTGCAGTAGAATTATTGAAGTTAATTATTACTGATTCTGTCTTGAAAATTGATATTTGGGAAATATTTAAGAAAGAAACGAGATTTAAAAAAAAGTGATAATCTATTTCATAGTTTTATTGATTAAATCTTCTTAAATAACAATGTGAATCACATCTACGTAAAATTTGTTATTTTAATTATTGCCGCATAAAACCTGTAAAAATTTCTCTCTTTAAACCATTTTTTCCTAGTGGCGTCAAAACTTCTCTTGGCCGCAGTAGGGTCAGTAATATGTATGACAAATCTTCACAATTAAACCTATTTTTTTCTTTTGTTTTATTTCAGGAATATGTAAATATGCTGATGCCGCCACTAATTGAAAAATGGAACCTTTTAAAAGATGAAGACAAGGACCTTTTCCCTCTTTTAGAGGTAGATTCAAAGTGGACTATCAAAATTTTTTCAGAAATGTATCTTAAACCTCACCTTAACAGCAAAACTCTTACCAAACATTATTTTGGAGTATGCTGAAAAGAATGCAAACCCTTGAATTATTTTTTCAAAATTTTTTTATGTCAGTTACAATATTAAGAGAAAAAATTCACTCCATGAGGTATTATTTGCTAAAATGGATAAAACAGCTTTCTTTTTTTTTTAAACAGTATTTATTATAGCTAGTTCATTGAGATAATTTGCGCATTCATTTTATTTTCTGTAAATATAGGCGTTGTATTTGTAAAATTTTGGTTATGTGAAAGGTATATTTTTCAGTGTAACAAGGAAAAACATCATTCTATCAGCAGCCACATGTACCTTATTTGTGTTGTTAATAGCTTTTCATCAGAATGGTTTTATTGTTGATTTCAATAACAATTCCTGGATTAATGATTTTCATAATTTGCTTTTCAGTGCTTGTCAAGCGTTGCGACAGCTCTTCAGTCTGGATTTTTGCCCTATTGTCAGCCTGTCTACCAGAGATGCGTTTGTCTTGTTGATCAGACACTTAGACAAAACTTTGTGAGTTTTTTTTTTGTTTTTTTTTTTATGTTTTTTAATTTGCCTTGCCTTGGCAAATTTATACAGGTTTTCCACTTGCTTTAGCATTAAAGGAGTTTGATATATACAAAGCTGTATTTCTAGAATGCAGACAGTTATTGAAAAGATCAGGAAACAAAAGTTCGCTGGGATGTAAATCTTTCAGACATAGGTTGGATTCAGTTTTTCCCCCCCCATCAAATATGGGATTTCAGCTCGAATTTTTAAATCAATTTCATTGGGAGAAAAAATTGATCAATAATTCAACACCTGCTTGCATGTAACCTTTTGCAGTATTAAACTTAATTCAAAGCGCAACTTCTGCTCCTATAAGCCTGTTAGAGAGTTGCCCTTGCCTATTGTTACTTTATAGTTCCTTTGATTCCTAAGCATCAAGAATCTTGCGTTGTGTTAAGCTTTTTTGTTTCATCGTCCATTAAAAATAACGGAGGGTTAGTATTTAGTTTCATTAGAATACATTTTTATATGCCTTTGTATGTAAAACATAATTTTATGTACTCATACTTTTTAATTGTAAAGCGCTCTGAGCCTGAATTTTTTTGGGGTAGAGCGCTATAGAAATGATATTTATTATTATTATTTCAGTTTGCACCAGCCTAATGCACATTATTATGCAAGTTTATCTAAGTACAAAGCTGAATTTATTAGTTTTCTCAAACTTGACTGAAGTGTTTTGAAAATTTGAAACTGCTCAACCAAAAGGACTTATTTTTACTTCGAAATGTTAAGCAAATTCAAGACTTACCTTTCTTCAATCGGATAGACTAAAAGTGTTTCCCAGTATCAGAAATAGAAAGGAAATAGAAAGAAACTAGCCTTCCCATACCAGTCTGTCTTTAACGAAGTTACAGCTGCACAGGGGGTGAGCAGTGGCGCAATCGGTAGGGCGGCTGAGCGCTATCTGAGAGGTCCCGAGTTCGATCCCCAGTCCGGGCTAAATAATTTATTTGCTCCCCTGTGCCCACCCAGCACTTGATGGGTAGCTAGGTCTCTTAAGACTCGGTGAAAGTAAAGGCGGCGAGGAAAGCACTGGCAAACTACCTCACTATGCCGTGTGCCTAGAAAACCAAGGACCCTGCTCCTTGTTCCCCAACGCTCGTGTCGAGTATGGGACTACCTTTACTTAGGGCTGCACAAATTCTACCAAGAGTTCTAAAATTTTACACTTGTTATCAGGTTTTTATTACTTTAGAAATGGCAGATTTAGTTAAACCATTGATATTCTCAACTTACAAACTATCAAACCCACAACTCAAAAGAATTTTTATGCATCATTATTTTATTGTGTTCCTCCTTTCAGGCAAACATGTCGCAGCCAGATCAGTATGATCCTCCAGACAAAGATTTTATGATTGTTGCTTTGGACTTATTGTCTGGACTGGCAGAGGGTTTAGAGGGTCACATAGAAGACCTGGTGGCTAATAGTTCTATTCTCAAGTTGCTTTTCCAGTGCATGCAGGTGAATTGAATGATCATTAAAGTTAAATTTGAAGGAAAAACTAAACTTGTAAACTGGTAGTAGGAGGCTGTGGCTGAATTTTTTCTCTCTATTTTATTAAAATCGTCATTTAGTTTCTGTTGAGATTTTTTATTGAAAAAGAAAAACAACCCATGAAATTGAAAGCCTACATTAAAATAAAAAGGAAGGGCTTTATCAAAATTATTTTTAATCATAAAACATGCTACAATGTTAATACCAGGGATGTAAGTTTTCCGATTTTTTAGCAGTTTTCTTTCACTAATAAAGCAGGAAAACTTGAAAAAATTATGACCCAAATGTTGAAGAAAACGTCCTAAATTCAGAGTTATAGAGAATCAAGCACTTCTTTTTAGTTATAAAGCTGTGTAGGCACTTGTACAGAGCTGTATCTATGTCTTTGAATTGGTCCATGAAAAGTTCTTTAAGGGCTCCTACAGAGTGTAAAATTTTCCTGCTTTTTGAGCATGGGCCGCTTGCATCCCTGTAATACCAGCATTTAACAGAGGAATCTGTCCTCTTGATCATTATTCTTAGGAAAATGTGAAAAATTGAACCTACTCATTGCGCTATGATTGTTGACATAGTGAATAGTTACTATTGTGATTACTTCTGTACAAAACCCAATAAACATAATGTAGGAAATCTTCATTGAAACAACAATAAGGTGGCAAAGGTAAATTGGGCACAGGTCAGATTTTGATATACCAGGTTTTAAACAAGTTTTCCATGTTGAGAAAATTGACATTACATTTCAAAGGGTCATTTCTTACCTGATAAGTATTGCTAGTTAGTGACTTCTTTTATCATGTGTAAACATTATATCATTGAAATGTTGGCTGGAGATGAAAGAACCAACCAGAGGACTGGTTGTTATTCCTTTAAATTCCTTGTAATATGAAGTCTTTGAATGCATATCTTTTTTCCATTTTATTAAAAAGAAAATGGCTCTACTGTTCCGCTGTCTTACAAATGTCCTGCTATCGTTACAAAAAGTGATGTTTCTGAAATTTTAAAGTGAATAATGCATTTTATGCCACTTTATATTTATTTCTCTTTCTCTAAATATCCTAAGTTAAAAGAAATTTTGTCGTTGTACAAAATATTTTCTTTTTTAAAAATATGAAACTTAGATTTTATCCATCTACAATAAGAAAGGAGTTTTCTATTTCAAAGCTGTTGTTATTTTGTAGCATATTTTTGTTTGTAAAGATTTTTAGTTCAAATTTAGCTTGGGTGATGTGTGTCTGGTTTACTCTGTTAGCCTCACAATTGTTATGAACATTCTTTTATTATGGAGCTTACTTTTTTTCGCCATGTCAGTTACATGCTAAAATCACTCAAGCTAAACAGGATTTTCAAAATATATTGAGGCTAGAAATTTACAAATAGAAACAAGCCAAACCAGTTATTTGCATCTGACAGAGCAATAAAAGGAAAGTATGCAACAAAGTCTGGGTTAGACTGGCTAGTGTTGCAAGCAGACATAGAAAAAAACTTAAAACTCAATTTTTTCCATGTATGAAATGGTTGGTCTTTTCATATGGAGTTAGTTGCAAATAACTGTTTTGGTAAGTTGTTTTATTTGTGTTTATTTCTGACCTGATATATTAGCTATGTACTTGGTATTTACAGAAGTAATTTATAAGTTCTTTGTTGTGCATAACCCCCAGGATCCAATGCCTGAAGTCAGACAAAGCTCATTTGCCTTGCTGGGTGACTTGACAAAAGCATGTTTTCAACATGTCCGCCCTTGCATATGTAAGTACTATTTTATTTTACTTATCCTTAGAAGAGGCCATATTGCTTCTGCATTTGTGTTTGTGTAAGTACTCAAATTATTTATCATTTTTATTCATGAAAGGTCTGCTGTTGGATATGATGATCTTTTCAGCAGTGATTCCTTGTGATATATGCTTGTATTCGTACTGTCTGATCCAACAGCATTCTGGCCTAGTGAAGGTAATTTTAAATCTGTTGTGCTTATATGATTCAAGTCTCATATTTGTCTTTAAGCTTAAAGTTGCTTTATTTTCACAGCTGACTTTATGCCAATTTTGGGTGCCAACTTGAATCCAGAATTTATTTCTGTGTGCAACAATGCCACATGGGCAATTGGAGAAATATCCATCAAAATGGGTGAGTGTCATTTTGGGTCTTTAACATATTAATGTATCTGACTCATTCATAAAAGGTGTATTATGGAAGACTGAATGTTTAACTACCTATTCCTCTGACTAAAGGGTATTAAGTTAGGCATCATTGAACAGCTAAGTAATTAAAGGGACAGTGTAGTCAATTTTGTGACAATTTTTTTTCAATTGAACAAAACCAAAATATTGTCTTTTTTCCCCTAAGCCCAATCTTTTCAATAAAATCAGATGAATATTTCTGTGTGGGTTCTTCGAAAGTGTTCTACTTAACACTGAATCATCAAACCTAAGAAGTTTTCCCATACAAATTTATTTGACCTACAATAAGGATAAGTTGTTTGACGCTACTATGTCAGCCATTTTCGATATTAATCCAAAGAGGCTGCGTGGTGTCAGTTATTGATAAATAGCAATGAACGGGGATGTAAATCTATCAGATTTTCTCTGATTTCAGATTTTTTAAACATATGGGAAAACTGGCTGTCATTTCCTTTATATATATATATTTTTTTTAAATTAAATACGTACTTCTTAAATAGGCCTACATATTAAAAAATACATGTACACAAGTTTAAAAAGTCCAAGCAGTCAAACTTCAATTTACACTTCTAGTCACATGAGAACTCTTCAGATTTAAAGTGTAGCATCTGATGCATTGAAGGGCCATGGAGGGCGCCATCTTGATTTTCCGATTCTCTGATCCTCGGATATTTTATAGAGCAGAAAGAGCAGCTCAGAGGCAGATTCTCTGAAATTCTCTGAAAGTGCCCATATGTTGGTTTGCTAGAACTAGACCGGATGTTACCTTTGACCCAGCCAAGCCAATATTTACTTTTCATTCATTCATTCAATCATTCATAAAGTGAGGAAGCATGGTTACTGATGGATTTAGTCATTTACTGGTCTTTGATACACAAAGCTAAGTACTCAGAAATTTAATTTATAAAATCTTGTTTAGATCAAGCTAGCTTTTGAGCAGCCAGTCCCTAGTTATTTATTTGTAACTAAATCTAGATTCTGCTAGTTTCTAGGTCTAGATTTTTTAGATCTATAATCTAGATCTACCAATTCTTGATCAACAAGGTCTTGATTTCTACAAAGAACTAGAATCTAGATCTAGATCTACTACTAGATCTACACTCTAGATTAGACTGTAGAACTAGATCTAGCCTCTTGTTTGTTAGTTTTACTCAGGAGTTAACAAAGCTGGGACAAATCTAGGCCTAAATACAAGTTTTTAAACAGTGGGAAAAGTTGCATAAACTTCTTTCACAGGGAAGATCCTGTAAATAGATCTAGTCCTGTTGATCCTTCACTGGGCTACTATGCAGACTGCAGGCAAGAGAATGAAGTCTCATTCAGAGAAGAATAGAAAGGGAATCAGGATAAAGTTTAAAAAGAAATCCATTCATCAGCAAGCTAAAGACATCAGGTCAACTGTTGAAAAAAGAACAGATTCCATAATTGTCACAGGTGTTACAACATTAGAGAATGAGCCCCTAGTGTCATCTGTTGAGTCAAATGTATCTGAAGGCTTACCATCTACCAGAACCATAGTGCAGTATAAAGCAAGCAGTAGGAAAAGGAAGAACCCTAGTGCAGAAACAGATCACATGTATTCAAAGAAAACCTGTAAGGATTTAAGAGATTTTTTTACTAAGGTTTAAAAGCAAACAATTCAGCATAATAATCATCTTCCTTTCTCAACATTTTTGGACAAGTTTCAAAACGTTGAGTAATTTCAGAGTATTTTTTATTGAAGCATTTACATCCCTAAATGAATGGTAATAAGTAACAGATTTTCAGAGAGCACCTATTACATTAGAAGCTAGCTCCAGGCGTCATACACACACATTCTATCACAAATTCACATATAATAGATGAGCCAAATGCTTTCATACATAAATGTGAACATTCAACTATTCCTTGGTACAGGTGAAAACATATGTAAGCATGATAAGGTATAATTTCCGGGGGAAAATGTCTTCAGTGATTTTCATAAATGATTTAGATCTGTTGTTAACAATATAGGCATATCATTCTCAGTATATGGACCAGAGGAAAAGGCTGTCCCTGTAACCCTTAATTCAAATTGTTAGATCTGAATGCTACTAATAATGGAAAAATCTTCATGTTTTAGCTAGAGTGTCCAAACTTAAGTGAAATATTGCTACTGTTGAGCTAAATAAAAACAATGCTATTTTTCTCTTTATTTACTTCTTGGTTTGCATGGCAACAAGAAAAATGGCCGCCATATTGGATTTTTTTCTTTAATTTTCAAACTGCTACTCCTCCTATAGGGTACATAATAGACATTTGATACTTTGCATACTAACAACTTAAATGTTTTAAGAAA
Source organism: Elysia marginata (assembly GCA_019649035.1). Classification (NCBI taxonomy): domain Eukaryota; kingdom Metazoa; phylum Mollusca; class Gastropoda; family Plakobranchidae; genus Elysia; species Elysia marginata. The sequence goes on from BMAT01012318.1 coordinate 105,229, forward strand.
TTCATACAACAGGGATTTTTCCTAAATACATTTGATTTTTTTAAATGAATTTTTGAAAATTTACACATTTGCAATAAGGGAAATACAGAAAAAATTTGTCATTTTTCCCAATAAAACGAAAAGTATTGTATTTATCAAAAATTGGCGTTGACAAAATATAGATATAATTTAAACAGACATCCTCACCAAGTTTCAGCTTTCTATGATCATAATGGGGTCAATACACGAAATGTAAACATTCCGGCGCTTGCCACGTGATATACTGACCCGAGCTAAGGACTACTGCTACTCTGCTTGTAAAAGGCTTAAGCCTGATGTTATGGGTGGGATGTTTTCTACTTGTTTCATTGAAAAATTTCAGCTCTCATCGAAAAAAAAAGATCACATTTTTAGACGAGCATCATGTTTAAAAATTTTTTTTAAACGTGTCGATTCATTCGTGTCCATTGGTCTAGGCTTAGTCAGTCGAGAACGCCTGGTCTATCGAATCAAAATTAAATACAATCTGCAAAAAATTGCTCCTTTTTAAATCCAAAGGATCTCTTTATGTTGAACTTCAGTTAGTATAAAAATAATCTCCGTATTTTTGTTTTAGACATGTATCTCTTCTCTGGTGGTTATAATTTTAGGACGGAAAATTGCAATCCCATTGAACGTACAGTGTATGTGGCCTATCTAGAAATAGTAGAATCTAGACCTAGACTCTGTAGAAATAGTAGAATCTAGACCTAGACTCTGTTTATTTTCATTCAACAATCCAACATTAATTAAGATAGGCAGAGCTTTTTATGACTTTGACTCAGATCGCGATCTATTCTAATCTAGACATGACTTGTGGATATTTTTCTGATTTGTACAAGAATCGCGGTCAAACTCCGCTTAAGACGGTCATGAGGAAAACCAATGTCCGCAGTTTTAATATTGCTACTGAGCAATTCTTCCTTTTTTTCTGTGTTTCAATATCAGCGAGTGTCGCTATAATCAGCTCAAAGCATCGTTCCTATGCCTAATAATAACATGGGTGGGAGTGTGCCGGC
>BMAT01012318.1:136609-147830 GCA_019649035.1 Elysia marginata
ACCAGTTCAAACTTAGATCTGTAGACTTGGCCTTGAGAGAAACATCCTTTTGAATTAATTGCACTGGTAAACTTGAGATCAAATAATTTCTTTGCCTCTGTGTTGAATCTAATCTAGTCTAGAAATCTAGATCTAGATCTAGATTTAGATAAAAAGATCTAGTCTAGAATCTAGATCTAATCTTGATCTAGGTACTACATATCTAGATCTAGATCTCTAGGTCTAGAATATAATAATATATCTGCAGACCTCTCTAATAGTATTCGAATGGAGTATTCTGTGCTGTACACCTACAGATAGATCCTAGCCAATCTGCTGAAGTGCTAGATCTACTCATCTAGATCAAGAGATAGACCCTTGATAAGTAGTGTAGAGGCTATTGTACATGCATGTATTAGTAGAGCATATATAGATATCTAGATATAAATTCTAATAAAAAAAAAAATAAAATTAAATAGGCAACATGTATGCTGGTGCTTTTTCATTTGTTCCCACCCCTGTTGTTTTAGCTCTTATACTTGATAGATAGAGATCATTATCTGGAGATTCTGTTTATAATTTTTAAAAGCTCACAAATAATTAAGTAAAAGCACTGTATTACAAAACTCAAACTGAAAGTTAACAAGGTTTTAAAAGTATCAAATATTTTGAGTTGAACTAGAATCTAGTCTAGATCTATTGAGTATTAGAGCTAAAAGTAAAACAACAGGGGTGGGAACAAACAAAAAAGCGCCTGTGTGCTTATAAATAGTCTTCCATGGTCCATACCCCCTAGAGACTTTACGAGATTGATAGAAAAGATATATATCTGATACCATTATCAACTACTTTTTAAACAGCTTCATTCTAAATCTTAAAACCAATCTCTGACGAAATGAAAGTGTCGATATCGATATGTATTTCTTTCAACCTGGCATCGTTTCTAAAGACTCCAGTTGTTCTTGATTGCCTCTTCCTGGGCTAAAGGCAGTCTCAAGACTTCACATATTTCCCCAAGTAAGCATTACAGTACGGCTGCCTGTTAGGCGCTCAAATACTAACATTCCACAAATTTTAAACACTGCCTTTAACCAGCACCCAATTTACAGGTGAGTGGACTGAGGAAAGTGGATAGATTGCTGTCCTAAGGCAATTACAGCATGAGTCGTGACTGGGAATCAAACCCACAACTGCCGTATATGAGTCTGACGCACTAACTTCCGAACCTTGCTCTTAGATCTAGCCCACTTATTACCATGCTTGAATTATTGGGTCCCTCCAGACTTTACCAGGTCAATTATATCGATACGAACTACTTTAATAGCTGCATTCTCAAACCCGCTCATTACATTATGAAGACATAGAGTTATAGACATCGATAAAGATATCTATTTCTATCGGTTAGGCAAAGTCTCAAGGCACCGCAATTGTTCAAGAGTGTATTATTACATTTATACTAAGATATCTACATCTAGGTCTGGGGAGTCTGAAATTTGACAATTTTTAAATGGCTGTTTAGTGGATAGACCTATCGACAAAATAAAATTTTGATGTAGAAGAGATTTGAATTCCAGGTCTCAAATGTCTCATGAGGGGAAACTGAGGCTTACAGTTTAAGGTAGATTTATGTGGACTCAGATTTAAAATACTTTTAGAAATTCTAGATCTAGATAAAGGTTTCTTTCTAATCTCTCATGGAAGTATGGTGTTAAATGAAGAAACCACAGCCTGGAGAAAAAAACCATAAAAATATGAGCTTGTTTGGGTCTTGAATCTTATTCAATTTCTTGGCGCATGTAGATCATTAGTTTTGAAAAATATCTTAGTCTGTATCTAAAATGATGTTTTAGTCATCTGAGAATGAATTCTGGTGTCATTTCTTGATCAAATATGTGTGCCGCTTCCTGCTGTCTCTCAGTTTGGGCATGTTAAAGTGTGTGTTGAGGTTGAGGCAGATGTAAAACATAAATTACCTTCTCTTGTCAATCTCCTATAGGCCAATGCATATTTAAATGAATTTATCATATAATATGTATATACATTTTTACTTTTACCTTCTACATTCAAACAGTAGCTTAAGACTACAGGGTGTGCATGTACGTTAGTCTATTTGTGTATGAGCTTCAGCCAGTAGACCCTATTCTCAACAACAATAACAACATATATATATATATATATATATATATATATAAAGGTAAAGGTAGTCCCATACTCGACATGAGCGTAGGGGAACAAGGAGCAGGGTCCTTGTTTTTCTAGGCACACGGCATAGTGAGGTAGTTTGCCATTGCTTTCCTCGATATATATATATATATTTTTCTTTAAAACATAAAGATAATAAATTGTTAATGCAAATTTAAATGTGACTTACAATTTTTATCTCAAGATTCTTTCTGCTGTCAAAATGGCAATGAATGTTGAGTACCAGCTCCTGAGAAACAGCACCCCTCACAGAAACACAGAATGCATTCGTTTCTCCCCTGATCACATGATGCCTGTCACGACAATGCACCGCATGGCAGTGAAGGCTTGTGAGAAAATAATTCTGCTGATGAATAACACACGTATGCTTACACGCCATCATCGTCTCAGCTGTATGAATGATGTGCTTATCTACCTCACTGTAAGATATTCCTTGTCTTATTTTTTTTTTGCTGGTCAACACATTCCCAATGTTCTCATCATAACTGCAATCGACACAGCACTCTTCATGTTTTCACTTACCTCCCAACGTTTTTCCCATCCCCCCATACCTAACACATGATGTTGATTCCATAGTTTTACTGTTCTCGACAAATTTTTATCAGCAAAAATACCCCACACTCCCTTAAAAAATAAGGATATATGATTTTTCTTTTGCCATTTGACTGTCTTCAGAGTTTTATTTTAGTTTGTACAAAATTTTTTAGCACCTCTTTTTTTTCTTTCAATTCTATCTACTTTTTAAAGGAGGAATTTTTAGTTTTACTTATTAAAATGACTAACACACAGAGTGTTTACAGTTTCTAAAGTTCCTGAAATATTTATCTATTGCAAGTAAAAATGCATTCAAATTATAGTTTAAAATTTTTATCTTTTTAGCGAAATTAAAGAAAGAATTTGGCAAACTATTGTAATACTTTTTAAAGTGCCTTAATCCATGCCTATACATGGAAGAATTAACCAACCACTAGAATAATAGAAACAAAAAGGGTATGATATGAAAAGGTCTCTTTTTGTTTTTTGTTTTGTTTGACGTTGGTCCCACCTGTTTTATAGAGCTGTTCATTCCAATATCTTTTTCCATACCTATTCAGCCATGTACTCTCTCCCTCTAATGATAATAACAATATTATTAATAGTTAAATAATAATGCTTTTCCCTACTCTTAAAAGACCTGGTTGGTTTATATTGATATTAGAACATCAAGTTGCAAATAGACAACGGAAGACGATTTTTAGGGGCTAGTTATGTTAATAAGCTGAGAAGCAGATTAGTTGCTAAGTCTAATAAATCCTCTGCTGCTTGGAGTCGTGAGGAGGCACATTCCCCCTTTGCATCTTATCTTGTGCTATGGTGACTTTGTTACCGGAAGTGTTAATGATACATTGAGGGTTTGAGATTGGAGATATGTGAACTCTTAATTATAAGAATAATATTAATACTTATTAATAGTAGTGAAAATGATTATGTTTCAGTTAAGCAAGAGCTTCAATTACTATCTTCTCTTCAAATCTTCATTTGGATCCTACTTTGCAAATAACAAAATTCACCTTACATACATGTACGATCTTCTTAATGCTTTACTTGGTTAAGAGCCGTAGCGCATGCCGGTTCTCCGTCTTTGACGCCTCGGCAGCTTTCTATATCATTGCTGTCAGTTTCTGCCATTGCCTTCAGTCCTGTGCAAAGACTGTGACCTTATCCAGTTCATCAATCATCAAGTAAATGCAGTCTGATTTTGTGGTGGATCAGTGCGAGATCTCTATTTAGAACTGTTGAGAATGTTGTTCTTGGTCTTCCACTGTGGTTTTTACCACATTGAACAAAATAAATATACCCTTGTTTTTTTGTTAGCGGAGCTGTCTCTATCTCTCAGTAAGATATGTCCAAATAATTTTCAGCAAGACTCTAATATTTGCGGTTACAATGGTATCTTTTAAAAAAAATTTTTAAAGAGTGACTTATTTGTGATTTTAACCGTGAGTTTTATGTTTAGGATCTTTTTCAATTGTTTTTGGTGAAATGCATTCAAATTTTCTTCTTTTTTTTTTTCATTTTGTAGATTCGATTTTGTTTCCTTTTATCCACAAACTGTCTAACCTGCTAAGAGCTGTGGAGGAGAGTTGCTTTCTTCTTTCTATATAGATCTACTCGCTGCCGTCAATGGGAGAGCTTATCTATTTCACCTTTTTTCAGCCATTCTTCACTTTTTGGTAGTAATCTATGCTTTCTTAGAGCTGATATTTTTTTGTTATCTCTTGAATCCTGGTGATATTGACGTAACCATGTCTGACAAAGTCTACGTTGTGAGCATCATATGCTACCTCGCTCGAGATTTCTCTACATATGCATCATGTGAAGAATTTGGTTCGGGTAGAGAGGCTCCAATCTCTTAAAGTGAGGGTCTAAGTAGGTGGTAAACAGTTACTGTACTGGACTAAGACTGTCTCCCTGGGCTGAGGACTCCTGACACTACACATTAGTTTTGATGAGCCATTTATTTGTATTCTTGTTTTTATATTGCTCAACTTAATACGGGCATAGTCATTAATTTGATGATCTCCTATCTTTTAAATTAATGTGGTACATGTAGTTCTAGATCATATCTGTTAGGAAACATGCATTGTTTGAAATATATAAAACCTTTGATATAGGACTCTTTTGATGTACCGTAGGTGCAAAATAGGGCGTATCAGATCACACCAGAATTTGAATTCCAAAGAAAAAAATAAAACTTCCATGAAATCATTGTTCCACCTCCTATTTTAGGGAAACCACGAGGACCAAGGCCTGCCTGGAAATCGTGGTGACTTTTACAGAAGGAAACTTGCAGAGCAAATTTATGTTCATTACAGGTGGGCATCATTTTCCCTGAACAATTCTGTCTATAAAATAAATTTTATAACCTTAAAATTTTAAAAGTTGTTAATTAAGATGGAAATTGCAATACCTATTCACTTAATCTGAATAAAAAAGAGCAGCATTACATATGGTTGTTGAAAATGCAATAAGACGCCTGAAACATTTTAAAATAGTTTTATAATAAAGGTAGGTCAAAACACAATTAAAACCTGGAAATGTTTTGGGTGCATTGGTCTTGTCACTAATGTCAGTCATGGATGTACTAAGGCAAAAATAAAAATACAGATACAGAAAAAGGTTAGTTTCATGCTGGGAAAGGTTAAGGCATCAATGAGAGTTTAGAGAAGGACGAAGACAGCTCTGTTGAGATGCACATTGGAAGTGGTGGTAACTAATCAGGTAGTTGTGGAGCAGGAGGTAGAGGAAGTGGGTACAACAGACCATGATCATAACGACTTTGGCAATTGCAAAACCTCGATCGTAAGAAATACATTCAAAGAATCATTTTATGACTCTTTAAATATAAGTATCAGAACCTCTGACTAAACGAATGAGGGCTCGCTAAAACCTTGACCTTAAAACGCATGTAATCACTACATTCACAAGATTTGAACCTTTGTTTTGTTTTGTCACTCATGAATGTTTTCACTTTTCAATCGGTTTGATTTTTAAGAGCCATTCAGATCACCGTCACTAGGAATATACTTGTAATTTCATAGACTTTTTTTTTTACATTGTCTGTGGGTGTATTGCATCATACGGTCTATAAAAAAAATTCTTTTTGACCGGATTAGAGGGAATAGTAGCAAAGTAATTGCTCAAAGATGTGCGAGAGGATAGGAGCAAAGTAATTGCTTAATGATGTGCGAGTGCATAGAAAGTCTGTTAGAAGGATAGAAATGGCCTTGAAAGGCAAGCAAAAAGAGCAAGAGAAACTAGGCCATATCAAACCCAATGTTATTTTTCAAAACCTCATCTCACCATTTAAGCAAGCACTTATACAACAGCAACACATTTTGCATGAAACTTTTAGTACTTTTCAGTGATTTAAAACAAGTTCTTTCATTTTGAAGGAGAAAAAAGATTACACATGTAATTCTTTAAGCCCTAGTGCTGTGTAATCACAAAATGCAATGCCCTAAGATAACTGAAGTAATTTTAAAAAATCTGAAGTACATTGAGTTATGTGTGATTTGTTTTTATGACAATATCAACAGATTGGAGGTTGAAAATTTTTTATGTCCCATGTCTTATCACCACAGTATTGAGAATGTGGACCACACCAACATTCTAACTCTAATGGAAGGAATTTTAATGCTGGAGCAAGAGTGCCGCATGACCCTGGCTAGCTGTGGCACTAGGCGAGACCAGGCCCCGCCTATCAATGTAGACTGCCAGATCCTTGACATCATTGGGCGTCTTGCAGGTCTTTACTAAACACAACAAGTGGCAGCTGATGTAACAGCAACTACAATTACTAGTTAAACATCACGTTTTTAGCTTTTTATTTTTTTGCAAAGAAACTACCATTGTAACAATGAAAGATGCCTGTAAGCCATTGTTAACATATTAACCAAGTAGGTTTTTATTTATCTCTAACAGTCATCTGTCTCGTGCCCCTGGAGAATGAGTTGTAGATCGCAATTTCTACTTTCTAAGGCATTACTGTTTTCCAAAAGACATTTTTGTACACTTTCAAACGGGAAAAAAATTAATCAAATTATCAGAATTTTGTTGAAGGATAATTTATGAAAGTTTTTTTGCTATTTAAAATGTAGAGAAAAAGAAGAAAAAAAATAGACCCTTACATGGTGTTTTCTTAAAAAAAGAATTTCCGAATGCCATCTTATTTACTCTGGACCCAAGACATATAATGTTGGATTTCAATAAGGTTTAGCTAATGAGAAAAAAATTTTTATGGCCCAGATTTATAAATAATGAAGTTTATACCTTGCTTTTTTAAAATTTCAATTGACATTTAGGCTTAATGTTATACTGCAGGTTTCAAACATTATCCAAAAAAAAAAAAAATTCAAAACCCAACTAATATGACATCGTGTTCTCTGATAGTTATCAAAAGCATGCAGGATCATCAGCATTGACCATCATTGTTTGATACATAAATCTCTTAAACATCACTTGTAAGAAAAATTCTCTTCAGAAAACTATGCTGTTATATTCAACAAATACTTTTTTTATGCAACATCTAACCATATTTTTGTGTGTCTCAGAATCCATTCAGTATTGCATGATTTGTCTATTAATGAAAAGCTTTTCATTTTTGACACATTTAAAAAAAATTCAGTTTATTATACCTCCAAAGCCTTTTTAAAAAAAAACTTGTGACATTTTGAGAGAGATATATATGCTATTGAAATGAATAATGTTTATATCAATAATAGTTTGCAGGTTAAGAGGCAAATTATTGTAACTGCAACTTTCAATCATTTGGTATATCAGCTTGAAAAGTGGTTAAAATTAATTATTTTGAAATTGGGCCATTGTTTAAAGGTGATGAAGAACATTCTTAATTAACCTTTCTTTCAGTCAAGTAAAGCTGAAAGTTAAAATTCTGATTTTACGAGGAGTGCTAAACCGTTGAAGTGGATTATTCTAACCCCCTCCCCCAAAATCCACAGTTACAATAATTTGCCTCTAAACCCTTGAGTTGTTCATTTCAGTCTTTTTTGATTGAAACGTTTACTTTTACAAAGTACCATTATTATTTCATTGAAACATTTTGGTTTACATTCATTGTATTTAAAAAAACATTCCTAAATGCATGAAATTTGAAGCAATATTTGTAATAACATAATCATGACTTTGGCTAAAAAGTTTCAGTTATTTCAGGCTTGTTGCAATTTGCAGTATCTTTTCGTTCTGTTGCAATATCTCATCAGTGGTGTGCCATGAGACATTGTGAAACTACAGTTGAATCCAGACAATCAAATCTGGATGATTGAATACTTATTTAATTGTTAAATATAATGATAAGTCAAAGTTAAAGTTGTTTCTGTGGGATTCTAAATATCCTTGCCCTTTTCTGGTTGCTAAACCCAAGAAGCTTTTGAGTTTTAATTTTTAATTTTAAATTCAAGAGAAAAAAATATAGCAGTGTGATGTTCGTTTTATATGCATTTAAATATTATCTTTTAAAATTTTTTTTAACAAGTCATTAGAATCAACTATTGTACAGTGATTTTCTCATCTGAAAATATCTGATGAATAAAACCTTGAAACTCTTATTTATTTTAGTTCTACGCAATATTAATTAAATGAAAGAAAAACAATGTACCACGGTTATTTGCCTTTTTAAAGCAATATAAAAGATCTTCTGCCAAAATACTGCCAGGTTTTTTTCTTGAACTGCAATCCTTTCATATTCAAATTAGTTTGTTAAATTACATAAACACATACATGAACTTTCGCAGATTACTTAAGGCCTGTGAAGTCAAAGAATTTCCCCAAACCATGAATCTCTTACGAAATAACTTCACAACCCTTTGCCCATCAATGCCCATATTTGAAAACTTGTAATTAATGGTGATTATTTGCAAATCTTTTCATCGCTTCTTTTCTGTCATAAAAACATTTCAAGAGATTCTAATGGTTTTTCTTTAGAAAACCAAACGATCTATTAAGTTCATGCCTTTAAATCATATAAAAAGTATTTTTAACTTTTATGATTAGGTTGTTTCTCAGTCAGATAAAATAGCATGATTTATTATGTTAACCATTGATGCATTTGTATTGTACGAGTTCTGTTTGATAAAAAAATCTTGTCTGTTACTTTATCTCAACAATTTTAAAACAATGAATATAACTTTTATATTAGATTTTAACCAAAAAAGTATCTTGAATCTTTATTTATATACATGTAAATGCCAAGTGAATAAAAGATACAAAATAGTTTGGTACTTGGCTTCTGTTTATGCAGAGCTGTTAGCATGTTATGTTTATTGTTGATTGCCTTGTTTTTATCTTTACATATCTGCCTGTATGTCAGCCTTTCTCTCAATTTCTCTAACTCTCCTCCTACTGAAATTGATGCTGTTTCGCTACTTATTTTCCGTTTTCCTTTCTTTTAATCGTGATAAAAGTCTGCTCTTTGCTCAAGGTCTATGTACAACCTTGTTTTGCGTTTTAATGTTCGTATAATTATTTTTAGGGACATTTAATTGGAATGTAGCGCATTGGTTTTCAGTTATTTTCAGTAAAATTGAATGGCACCTTTGTACTCATTATAGGCCTACACCCTTGTTCATAATCTCTCTGTTCCTTGCTTTCTTTCCCCTTTCTCTCTCTCTCTCTCTCTCTCTCTCTCTCCTTATTTCTCTCTCGTCTCTTATTTTAGTCTATAACTATTTTGACTTTTATTGTAAGTTTTGCTGCCGGAAGCACAAAATAGTGTTACATACTTTGTAAGATCATATTCATGTTCAAACTTTACACATATTTAATAAGGCTGGGTTAAAGTGATCTTTTCAACGAGCAACCTAAAAAGGATATAAAACGGGATTTCATGGAAATCCTATTGCAGAACAATGCTTATGAACCGGTGAAATAGGAAACAGTTACACGTTTATGTAGGTATTTTTATCAGTAATACATTATTCATTGTAAGACCCACAGTAGACGTTCTTTAAAAAACCCTTTAAAATGAAGCAAGAATAAATCTGTTTTTTTTTATGTTAAAATTGACATTTTCAGAAGATAACAATTTAAGGCTTTTACGATTTGGGTGAAAATTAATACAACACCGAGCATCGAATGTAAATCCATGTCTCTCTTATAACGAAAATGGAAGATAAGTGAAAAAAAATTGACAAACAGGACGAGGTGTCAACAAATCAAACTTTGTTTTTTTATCCCCCTCAAAAACGGCACCAATCACTGTGCAAAAATTCCTTTTTAGGGCACGGATTCAAGCAAAAAAAAAAAAAAGAAGAAAAGAATAAAAAGAGAGAAAAAGACAGCGCAATAACATTAAAAAAGTCAAACGTACCAGTGAAACGTTGTTATTAAAAATGAACTCAAGAAACATTGTTATATTATAAGTGCAGATACTTACCTTTGCTGAGATTCATTGGCTGTGACCTATCTTGCGGATTAAACTTGTATAGTGATAAAGGGAGGAACTGACAGAAAAAAGTTACTTTTGACCAAAATATAGTTGGCCTACTGTACTGCTTAGTGCTTACTGCAATGCTCTGAAACTTGTAATAGGCTGGTAGATATTACACGGCGCAGTTTTGTATTTTAAGTGAGAGCTGTGACAATGATTATTTCTTCCTACTCAAAACTGCCTTACAAAGAGTATGATGTTATGTCTATGATACAAGAAAAAAAAACTCAACCCAATGCAGACTTTCTTTTAAATAACAGATCATTGTTTTCATAAAAGACAATCGAAAGTTGCGGTAGAGACCGACATAGTAGGCACATTATTCAAACCGAGTGTACAGGCAGCATAAAACATCGGTAAAGCTTCTTCGTGCACTAATATCCTCACGATGCAGATCTTTTCTTCCTTGAATAAAATTTCAAGACAACGCTACCCACCTTCCATCATGTTTACCTTTAGTTCCAAAGACATGGGCCATCTTTCAGCATATACAGCCTGAATGCAGCATACAAAATATATTTTAAAAAAGGTTGAATAGAAAAAAAAAACCCCAAAAATTTTCCTTACACATTTATAAATTATAAACTTATAGTCTAAAAGCACGAAAGTCTAAATTGTGACTTAATAGGATGTCTAAAATTATCTTGAATCGGGAAAAAGTTTTATGAAGATTTATTTAATTTCCTCTTTGTCTTTTTATGGTCTATTTTTTGTACCAAATGTCTTGCAACCAGTACGAATATACGAATTGTCACTCTACAATGCAATAATTGCCGTGGTTAATATTTTGAATAGTACATTTTATGAGCCTTAAAGTTAAAAGTTAAAATTGCATTAGATTACCAGAATTTTGTGGAAAGGTGTACGAAACTTTTAAATTAAAATACATGCATAGGATCTAGAGAAGAGAAGGATTAAAGTTTTATTTGAAATGCGTTTCCTCTAATTGAAATTTCCGACACCCCCCGCATTAGCACTGATTGGGAGACAAATACGTGATGAGAAAGAAAGGGAGAGAGAGAGAGAGAGAGAGAGAGAGAGAGAGGGAGAGAG
>BMAT01012320.1:35527-49053 GCA_019649035.1 Elysia marginata
CTCTCTCTCTCTCTCTCTGATACTATTATAATATGATACTTTGATAGCTCGATTAAGGCTAGATGTAATTAAAAAAAAAACAATAGTTAGTTTCAGTTTCACCTCTAGTTCGTTGAAAACACATTATATAGCCCATGGATGGAATTAGCGGGTGTTTTGTGGGTAAGCAAGGGATGAGATAGTCTTAGACAGTAATATTAGAAAAGAGAGATGACTTAGTCAATAAACCTGATTCTTTGAGGATAATTCAATCCTCTTGATTCTAAAATTTTTCTCCAATCCAAAGAGATCCAAAATGCAAGGTTTCTACTGTCACTAAAAGATGAGAAAATATCTGTTCCATTTTTTAAAAAGTCAATGGCTTGGAATGTGGAAATGTGTCAACTAAATCATTTCAGACTGATCACAAGACAAAGGGCAGTAACTCACTGTCAACAGTTACATTGAAATGAATCGTGATTATAAGATAAGATGTAAGATACCCAAAAAAAAAAAACAAAAAACGTCTGTGTATGTAAGTCTCATATCTTTATCAAACTACATACATTAATATTTATTAGAGTTGAACTCTGGTTCAAACATTTTTCTAAAATTTCAATGGAATTTTTTTTCTTTGGCATGATTGAAAAAAAAAATTAAACAATTTCAAGCGTCCTTTTTGCATAAATTTAGTCTGATCACTGTGACAAACTTTACAAATATAACTAATACAAAAGTAAAATGATCACTTTCACGTAAGGATTATTCCAACAATGAAATTGATAATGCTTAATTTTTACCCATACACTCATGTCTGAGTTTATTTAGGAGGACATCGTTTTTCATTTTCAGATCTCAAGTATGAGTCACTATAGGAAAAAAAAATGTTCAATAAATCTTATCATGAAATATAAAATTGCTGATAATCACACGAAAAAAAATATAGGTAGAGAAAGATAACCAACAAATTGAGAAACTTCAATAAAAAATTTTCAAAATGGCCAACCTGTTGACAGTTGAGTTTCTACATAAGTGTCTGATTAAGTCAATAATCTCGTTTGTTTTTTAACTTTGGAAATTAACAACATCTTTACCTTGCAGAAACAGAAATACTAGTGAAGATCATACTAAGACTTAACAAAAGATTAGGGGGGGAAAATAGCACATCAGTATTTTACACGTTATGATTAATGCCATGTCCATAAACAAATAAACTAATTACATTCATTATGCTTCCCTTGCCAATCAAAGTGCAGTAACTCCAGTGAAAACCATATGGGAGATACTGCACTTCGATTGTCAGGGGCAGTATGCTTCCCATAGTTCAAATCAAAATGAAAGTCAATACAAAACAAAAGGCAGCTTCAATCTTTGATTGCACAACCAAACTCTGTAGCACATATTAATTATAATTCAAACTTTACAAATCATTTGCACTCTTAACACTGCTTCCACCCACTGCTGTGGTGATAGGTTCAACATTATTTTACTGTCAGGCTTCCATTTTTTAACCAAAGTCACTTTTTTTCCTTGATAAATTAACAAAACTATTATCACTATTGTTTCACTCAGCAATTACTACATATAAAAGCACAAAAATGGCAATAAATTCTGTTTGTATATAAGATCTTAAAACATGAAGAATTATTTTGATTTGCATTGTGACAAACAACCCCAAATAATAATGTATCAGGCAAAATAGTTGATAATAAATATTTAGCGCCATAATGTTTTCATCTGTTCAAAGAACATTAGATTAGTTATTCAATAATTGAATTTCACATCTGAATAAATCTCACACAAAAATAAGCATAGCTTACATTGCACTTGCATTGAAAACTATTGTCTGCCATTTAATGCTGATGGCTTGGCTTGTATTAATACTTCTCACTCTCAGTCTCTCTCTAAAAAACACTCGTTTCAGTTTGACTTGACAAATTTTTGCAAATACAATTACTATCAATCAACAACCTGCAAGAGTATAAAAACAGTTGCATCATCACTACACTAGCAAAGTTGAATATCTCACATATTGATGACAGGCACATCTAATCTCTGATGTGGCTACTTTTCTTATATTAAAATCAGAGGTTTGATGTGCCTGCCATCGATATGTCAATTTGAAATGTATAAGATCATCGACAATCCAATGGTAGAAAAATAGAGTACAGTGGAAACCTCGAAAATCAAAGTCTGATTATCCCAATTTCTCATTAGGCTACTTGAATTTTTTTACAAATAATATTTCTTTTTCCTCTTTGGCCTTGTTAGATTTCAACTCTTACTTTGAAGTTCATGCGGTTCGATTCTCATAATTTGAAGTTAACATGGAGACCTGCAGAAGGTTTTCCTTCTAAATCCTGGAAGTTTTACTGAAGCACAGCAAGATCAACATAAACTCTCACTATACAAAGTTGAACATCTTAGAACCCACACAGGGGTTTCTTCCGGTCACTAAATCAGTTGGTTTTTGTAATGCATGCAAGGTCGAGGTGAGAGAGGAAGGTGCTAAAGAAAGGAGAAGTAGTTTGAAAAAGAAATCTTATTCTTTAAGTACAATTCGAATACTATTCTGTCTTCATTCAAAGTTTTTTTCCATTCCTTAGGGATTCAAATTATGAGGTTTCCGCTCTAATGGTGAAAACTTAATGATTTGAATAGTTATTGAATTCTATCTATATTTACATTACTGGTAGTGTTTCTTTTTTCTAAAAAAAAAAAGCATAATGATAAGTCAAAATATGGCTATTGTTGTTCCCACTGGGTTTGACATATAGATATCTACACTGGGCCGGCTATGATTAGAATGCACTGAGCTACATATTTCTTCTTAAATTAAAAAATAAACCAAACAAACAAAAACGAGGCAGTATATCTCAATTTTATAAAGGAGATATAGCATTTAGTTCAGAGGGTTGATCATTTTGAAACTTTAAAATTTGACATACATGCCATTTTAAGCGTGCAGTGATCTGCAGATAGTCTAGTCTGTTTATTGGGAGAGTTCATAACAATCTTCTAAAGAAAGGATTAACAACATTCTTCTTAGCTGTTATCATGAGTTTTGACTGTTGCCTCCATTGAAAGGGTTATTATAAATTACAGTATAAATCCACTTTGCTATAGCATTTGTTGTCAAAATAAAATCAAGTTACCTACAACTCTGGCGTCCCTTGAGTTAGTAGAAAACAAAATAAAACACAAACATTGGTCACGTTCATATAGCTTGGTTCTGATCCCTAAATTCAAAAACGCATCGGTGAAATCAAAACTGAACCTTTTTTCTCTCAACATTATAAGGTCCATTATAATACTGAGGTCATTTTTTTGTTACATGACATAAATCAACATTTTATAAGTTACATGATATTCAACACCACCGTTTTGTTTCTAATGTAAGCTGTATTTGCATTTGAAGTCCATTTAAAGAACCCTTTAAAAAAAAAATCCCTTTCTCCAGCTTTGGCAAATAATTTTTTTTTTCTGTCAAACTTATTTTGGATAGAGTTGCAAACCAATAAGAAAGTTTCAAAATATTTTCTTTCATTGAAAATAGGAAAGCATTGAGATTGTCCATAGAATCCATGATAGTGCAGTCTGCTTTTAAAATAAAAATTCTTGGGAAAATTCAGTTGGAAATATCAGATTTTTAAGTTAAAGGAAAGTTGACAAAGAAAAAAAACAACTACTTGTTGGCATCCTAAAACAAATTTGTTGTCAAATCTAGGGCAAATGAGACAGATGTTGAAATGTTCACATCTAAAGCCGTTGCTGATATATTGCACGATATTTTTTTATGCTTAAAAACTTTAAAAAATTTTTTTTAACGATCAATAGGTTGCCGAAAAATATTAAAACTTTGGTTGTAATTGTTTAAAAACAAAAAGAAAAAGAAAAAAAAATAGACCTTTAATGACGTTTTCTCAAGAAAGGAAATTCCCACTTCCGGCTCATTCACCCCAGGACTCAAGACACTTAGTTATCCATAAACCCAAGTTAAACCTATTAGAGTTTGAGTGGACTCCACTCTATTAAAACAGTTGATAGCAAACAAAACAATTTCAATACAAGCATGTTGACCAAAAGTTCAAATTTTAAACCTGTATTCAATACAGTAAAGGTAAAGGTAGTCCCATACTCGACATGAGCGTAGGGGAACAAGGAGTAGGGTCCTTGTTTTTCTAGGCACATGGCATAGTGAGGTAGTTTGCCATTGCTTTCCTCGCCGCCTTTACTTTCGCCGTGTCTTAAGAGACCTAGCTACCCATCAAGTGCTGGGTGGGCACAGGGGAGCAAATGAAATTTAGCCCGGACTGTGGATCGAACCCGGGACCTCTCAGATAGCGGTCAACCGCCCTACCGATTGCGCCACTGCTCACCCCAATACAGTGGAAACCTCCAAAATCAAAATCTGAAAATCCGGATTTCTCATAATTCAAAGTATTCTACAAGCGAGGTTCTTTTTTTCTCTTTGGCTTTGTGGGATTTAAACTCACAATTTGAAGTTGGTATGGTTCAATTCTCTTAATTCAAAGTTTATATCGAAGCTTAAACAGAAAGTTTCCTTTTTAATCCCTAGCAGTTTTACTTCTCCAAAGCAGGACAGTTTAATGATAAACAGTGCACAAAGTTGCCATCCAAGAAGTTATACCCATAGAATAATTTTTTTTCTGCATGTACACAAAGGTGGGGTCAGAGAGAGGACAGTGCTATAGAACTGACAAGTGGCTAAGTATATAAACCTGATCCCTAGAGCATAATTCTAATCGTCTAAATTTAAAGTTTTTCTGAATTCCCTAGCTATTTGAACTATGAGGTTTCCACTGTAGCAAGAACTTGCTCTCTACCCATGGCACTTGAAGTATGAAAGCAGTACAAGAAAGGCTAAGAGAACAACAATTCTGGGTCTGGTTTCCTATCCTGACACTCAGACTATCCCTCTAACTTTGACATGGCCCTAAATATCACCAGACTATAATCGAACTTAGTGACTCTGTAAAAATGCACACTTTGAAAAACAGCAAGATTTTAACAACAAAAGAAAAAACAAAACATCTTTTGTAATATGTTGAGTCCCTACAACTTTAAAGTTATAATTGGTAGAGGAAGGAAACTGGTCCAAAATTATGGATTTGTATAAGAAAAAAGATGACATAAATGGTTGAGAACATGATTTTTTAATATATAGGAAAAATTAGCCACTAACCAGATGAAAATGCCTGAGTTAACTAAAACAAACACCTTTGATGATGGGTCTAGTTACAATGCACACCTGATATTTTATGATATATTGACATATAAGGTTCCATATAATTTGTGTGAATATAAGAAGAGAACGTAGATATAAAAGAAACCTACATAAAGCTTTTTATAAAGTAATTAATCAATTATGAACTTTGATTAGAAACAAAATTTTTTGTCAGCTCAAGTCTCTCCAGCTAAACCCTGTTCTTCAATATGGTCAATGACGTGTTATGGGTAACCCCATACTTCTTTCTTTCTTGTCTCTGTTTATGAGCTCTGCTTCTTGTCAGCATCAGCTAGAAGTTGAAGTTTTAATAATATTCTGAGAGTTTAACAGGTTTTCTTAGTCTCAGACATTTTTGTCCAAGTTAAAGCGGTTGAAAAATGAAGAGTTGGAAATAACATTTTTTAGATCTAGATCAAAAACACATGCAGCTGATGCAAGCAATAAGGCAGGTATCAATCGAATGAAGCAACTAAACTGGTCGCAGCAAAGTAGAAGGCTATTTGCACATGCACACACAGCCCACATCCCCTCTCTCCATTCCCTTCCCATACCTTTAGCCAACACAAATTCACTCAAAGATGTTAGTTGCATCATTTTATTTGCACGGACCAGCACTGTTTGTTTCCGGCCACTCGTCCCACTTCTCTCCTTAATATTACACTAGCATCATCAAGCTCATCTCTATTGTAAGGCCCATAGTTGATGGGGCACACACACAGTTCAAAAAGGAATCATCTTTTGTCTGATTCACTTTGTCATACCGCTACAGATGTATAAAGAGACTACATGCTAGATCTTCTTGCCCGTAACTCTTCTGACTAACCTGAGGCAAAAGAATGGGTGGTTGGACCTTTAAGCAGGGGGGAAAATTAGTGGGTTTTTCAAGTTTATGACTGTTTTTACGACATCGGTGTGTCAATATAAGTGTGAGAGATAATCAAGTGTCCATAAAGAGATAGATAATTATCTAACCTACAGTATAACGCAAGAAAATGCGTACTTAGTATAGCATGTCAGTATAAGAGAAATGTTGAATTGAAAGATGTCGACATATGTGGTGCACACTGTATTTATTTTATAAAATAAGAAACATTATTTCAATTACGTTTTTGCATAACAACTAACTCTTCATTATGACCACTGCAGAGTCAGAAACCGACATATTTTATTATTTTTCTTACATTTTGAACAATTGTTTACTTCCTCATAGCACTTGTTTAAAATAAGCTTAAATCTGTTAGCTCTTCATAGAAGAGAGTATGTGCACAGCAATGCTTTGAGGTAACTATAAATAAATGAAAATAAGACATTTTCAGCAAAAAACGTTTTGAAACAGAGAATTAAAGGGTACATGGAAAAAGTAAGACAGATTAGATATATTTGTTACAACACATATAACAACTCAATGCTTTAAATAAAGGGCGGATTCTGACCATTGCTACCAGTATACTTTTTGCTAAAATCTTGTCATTTCCAACATCGAGAAATTTCTCGCTTGAAGCCTCAGAACAAACTTCACACTTTTTTTTTTCTCAAAAAATGCCAGTGTAATTGCTTGCTTGTCCCATGTACACTTCAATTAGAAGAAAATCATTTCACATCATTGATACACTGTATTACTCAGCACATAGCCCCCTCCAACACACACACACACACACACCAACATAGACTCCCTTCAATGGAAGGGGCTCTAAAGGCTGTAACACCTTGTGATTTGATATTTACCAAAAAATGCATCACTATCAGTCAACCGCCACTGGATTTTCAGAAATGGCCGTTGCACCAACCACATGCCTCGGCTTCGTGACCATGCAAGTATTCCCATGAGAAACTGGTACTTTCGCCCCTGGACTTTTTCTGTTCTGGCCCAAAAGAAGTGGACTAGATGGGGTCTTTTTGAACTTTGACCCTCCATGGGACAGCTGGTGGGATTGTTGCCCCGATTGCCCCAAACCGGACACACTATCTGGTTTGGAACTGTGTGTTTGAGCTGACGAGCCTGACGCATGCCCAGGATGACCTGATTTGTTTGAGTTCTGCCTGGCCGTGTTGGCCTGATCCAAGGGATATGAGCCCTGGCGTCGGTGAGTCCTGTGTGGTGCTGTGGGAGGCCTTTTCCCACCAGATAATTTTCCTGCCCCACGAGCACTTGAGCCGTTTGTGTTGGGCATATCTTGCTCATTTTGCTGAACACCTATGGGGAGAGTATTACGCCGTTTGTCTCTATCAGACTTGGATGATGGTTCACTGTGAGCAGAACTTTGCTCTCGCTGGGAATTGGAATGTGAGGATATGAAAGACTGAGAAGAGGACTGAAATACATCATCATCTGAGGAATTCAACACTTGTTTCTGCAAGGGAATAAACGATGGTGTGCTTGGGTGGAATCTTAGAGAGGAAACAAAATCTGCCCGGTCATCAGATAAGTCTGCCCTAACACTACTCTCTGATTCAGCTCGGGGAGTTCCTACATTTTGCACTACTCTATCCACTACGGGGCTCGAGGCGCATGCCTCGATTTTGAGTGGGTCACTGGGGATCAAAGCTTGAGCCTCTGGGCTGAGATTTTCCTTGGGTGGGCTTGATGGGAACTTGAACCGATTCTCAGAAAGATAATTCTTGGCCAGGAAAAACTCCTCCCAGGGTTTGGGGTTAATGAAGTCGGACTTGCGCCTTCTTGAATCGGTCACAACCAATGTCTTTCTGACTGAGCTAGCAGCATGAGGCCTGCGGTTCTGGTAGTGACTTCCCTCACTCCGACTCAGGCCACCAGTGGACAAGTCAGTCTCACCAGACTCACTCACTCGCCGAATCTTACTGCGTCTGTAGGCTGGCAGCTTGAACTCAGGGCTTGCCGTCAGTTGGGGTGGCTCCGAGACTCGAAGTGGAGAGGTTTGCTGAAGAAGCGCCAACTGCCCTGCCTGGTGGAGGGAGTTAGACAGGTCAAGAAAGGGCTGATAAGGCGAGACACTACCTGCTCCAAGCTGGCCGACATCTGACATCCCTGTTGACATAAGAGGCGGCCCTGGTAGGCCTACGCTGCTCGGGCACTGCATCTGGCCACACATGGTACGAGCCTGACACAAACTTTGTGGTGAAAGCCCTGCAGTGGGAAACCTGAGTGACCAAGGGTTAGGTAACCCCTGTTGTGGAGTCCTTGGGGCTAACACACCTCCACACATTCTACAACCATGCATATTTGGCCATTCAGCTTGCGCCAAGCCAGCATCTCCCACTGGAGAGTTTTCCTTCATCTCTCCAAATGTTAGTGTCGAAGTTACTCGTGGCGTTGTTATCGTTGCAAATGTTTTTGCTGTTGCGTCGTCAGGTGGCTCAGTAGCCTGAGCATTTGACGGGTGAACAGAGGCACCGGTATTTCCAAACAGAACTCCTGCTGAGGATGAGAAGCTGGGAGGCTGGGCTGGTGTGCTTTGGGCAGAGTCTGAGAGCAAAAGGCTCGGGCTGCTTACAGTTGTGCCACCAGTTGTTTCCAGCATGTGACTCTGACGCTGTTTCTTCTTTTTCTTTTTCTTTGAGTTCTGTAGAATTTGAAAAAAAAAAGATTAATGAACAGGTCTAAGGACCTTAAGATTTGAATATCTGTTATGAAAAAAAAGCAGTGAGAGGAGACACTAATTATGGATCTTTTGAGCACTGTAGTAACAGCCTACTATAACAACCGATGTAACAGTTTGGTCTACAATATACTTAAATCTGTAGAGCAGTGCACCCGATCCATATTAAAATGAAGAAGTCAATATTACCAGAAATATAAATCGAATTTGCCAAAATGTATAAAATAGCATTATACAATCTAGAAACAGAATAGCCCCCTGTTTTATCAATAGTTGAAAATCTAGTTTCTTGCCACCCACCTATTCAGTTTGGATACATGAAATTTAGGACAGCACAGTAGAGCGGATTTTATTTATTTTTTTTTATTCATTTTTTTTTTCCTGACGCAATATCGAGTGCTGTTCACTAGGTCTAGACTGAGACCACCAAATTAAGCTCCGACCTTCAGATGTGCTATGCTGTGGTGCTATCTTGAGGCTGTAACGCAGTTGGGCACCCCTTCTAGTTATAAAAATAACCTGAGTTAGAGCAATCCTTTCAAAACAAATGCAGTTCTGTTTATAACTAAAATTTACTGAGCGCCACTCACCTATGAGTAATGAGGTAAATACTCAGTTATAAGAAAAGATCAGATCAAAAAATGATCTTGAAACCCGTATAAATATTCCTCCCTATTTTTCAGGGTAAAAAATTTCACTCTATCTAATAATAAGGTTATTATTTAAGGAAATAAGTGACCCCTAGAAAAAAAATGAGATGGGAATCATTTTTCAACAGAATTTGTGCATAGAAACAAAGAAAACCTGAAATCCCTAGAAAAGAATAGAAAAAAAAACTAAAGTCACACATAAAAACCAACATTACAAACATAAAACTTTTCAAATTACCTGCGAAAACATTTCTTTAGTTGATTCTTGTATAGGACTCGCTGCTGTTAAGAAGGAAAAGAACAAATCAGGATTGAAACTTTTTGAAGTATGAAACCTCTTTACTTAAAAAAAAATACATGCATTTTAAAAGATTATTACACAGGACCTAGCTAGCCACAGGTTTTGGCCACAAAAACTAAAATATACTGAAATCATTATTCATTTTAGTCATTGAAAAGATAAGGGTGCAAAAAAAGGCAATCTATGTTATAAAGTAGGGTGAAAATGTCGGGGTGTTTTTTCTCTCCTAGCAACAGCCCATTTATAACTAATCCTCAATTTTTAAAAATGATATAAACAACTTTTAAGACTCCCGAACGAAGTGATATATTTTACCAGTAAGGCGATAGAGCTGTAACACCTAAAGCTTTTTGATGCATACGTTTACAATGAGAGAAAAATAAAGCTAGCCTTAGCACAATGACTGTTTTGTGCATAATCAGTTCGACAAACTAGAAAAATATATTGAAGACCAGTTCAGATAGTGGAAACATTAAGCAAGTCCTTTTGGGTTGCTTCCCAACAAGAGAGAAATGAATGAAGTGGGGGGAGGGGGTGCTGAGTGCCTACTCACCACTGAGGAGATTAGATTCACTGTTCAATTTTTTCATGCCCTGATCCTCCACAAGCAACGCCTGCTGCAGCCCTCCATCAGAGTTTCGACGCTGTCGGCCCCCATCAAACCCCCCAGTCTTCCCTCCTTCTGGCACAGGTTCCACTAAGCCTGGTGGGGAAACGTACAGGCTGTTGTTTCTGGAGCATGTGGCTGAAGCAGGCGGAGTGTATGCGTGCTTGTTTGGACTGCGGGTGAAGGCACTTGAGGCTGTGTTTGTGAACAGCCAGAGGAAAGCGAGTGCCTGCAAGATTCCAAGCAGGATCTGACCTCTCCACAGCTGGGGGGGAACATATCAAAAAGTTTGGTTACACTTCAAAATAAATAAGAAAACAACAAATGAATAAAAACTCACATATTACACTCAGGTCCAAACAAACTCCCTTAGATTTATCATTCATGTAAATAAATGTCTTTTACTAAAATAGAACCAAATCATTGAAATAGCCCATCTCCTGCGACACTTAGCTAATTACTTCAAGGTTGCACATCAAACCATGTGAAAACAAAATCTAACTTTGCATTGCCTTTACAATCATATCATTTGTATACATTACAAAAGAAAGAAAATCATTGGTAGTATGAATACCGCTTGAATTAAGCAAATGTGAGCCAGTGCCCAATTTACTCAGCTAAAGCCGCCCACTCCCATTCTGAGCTACAGACAATTTCTCGGTTTCAAACTCCTAAAAAAACAATCAAATCTCCTAGCTTTGAAAAATCATTAAAGATAAATTCATTCTGTCTTCTGCATAACATTGCTGAGGTTCCATGCTTTCTGGTCAGATATAGTAATAAAAAGTAAAAACTTCCAACTTTCGTTGGTTTTTTTGTGATTGGGGGACACAAATATTTGGACTACCCATGTTTGAACTACATGGACTTGACTGGACGATGTCTACATTTATAGAAAAGAGACTAAAGCCACAAAAATGCAATCACCTCCTCAGCCATTGTGTCCATCTTGAGCTGCATGACGTCTATCACCCGAGTGAGGTTAGCCACCTTCTGGTCTAGCACAGCGATGGCTGTCTGTTGCACGAGGTCCTGCCGAAAAACAAATTAACAAATCAGATGAAGACAGTTAAAGATTAAAACTCCTCTTTAAAACGAAAAAGACATTCTACAGAGAGGGACAATCAATTAGTTTATTGACCTGCCCACACTTGAGCTGTTACAATACAATTAGGATAAATAGTGGAGGCAGCCACTGGACAATCAAATGATTGAAAGATTTCACGGGTATGAAATTAGCAGATAAGAGAAGGAGGCTTTAAGTGGAAATGCATGAAATGTCTGCCTAGACTATGATTCTAATATTCAACTTAAGGTAGCTTCAGAACCCACCACCTTGCCACTTAGATAAACATAGCTTATACCATACTTAAGGAAGACATTTCAGGCCTTTCCACTTATGCTCACTTCTCTCCATGGCTAACTTCATGTCTTTAAAATCTTTCAATCATATGATACATATCAGCCTGAGTAAAATGTTGAGCCTGAAGTTATAGCTTTAAAGTAAGGTAAAATGCTATCTGCTAAACCTAGTGTGTTGAACAGGAGTCAAAGTAGATACCTTACTTTAAAAAAAAAATTGACTTGCTTAAACCTAGTGTGGCATTTTGATAAAGCCAAGCCAGGCTTGAGACCCAAAGAGGTTTAAAGTATAAAAACATATTGGACTCAGACATGCACTGTACACCTGAATCACCACTTACAGGCTCCATCACTGCACTGTCTTCATGTTCTGCATTACGAACCACACATTAAATCCTTACGGCTTACCTCTCTACCTTATCTATCATTATCACCACCATCAGTCCAGCTCCGATATTTCAAATCCAAAGGGAACAAAAATTAACTATAAATAATCAGCATACATCACTTTAAAAAAAAGAAATAAAATTGGAAATCTGAATACAGTTTGAATCAAGGAAATATTTCAACTACATGCATGGGTGGGAGCATGAAATCTCAAAAAGCCTGCAGGCTGCTCAATTCTTTGCCCCCAATCTTACAAAAGCCTGCAGAGTCTGCAAGTCTCACAAACTAAAGATTCAATTTGATTGTCACTGTGTAATCTACCGGTACATCTATCTTTTATATGTAGCAGTGTGTTCATATTAACATTGGATGCAAAAAGTTTTACCCAGCACTACTGTATTAACCAGATACATTTTTATGGTGGTGTTCAATTTTTTTTTTCAAGCTTCCTGTTACTGATAGAGTTGTTTAATTTCTATACATTTCCAATAAAGTACCATCTATGTTTCACTAAATTTGGTTATTTTCAAAAAGTTATGGCTATTTAGAAACACCTTTAATGCTTACACTATAAAAATTGTCTTAAAACAAGATGTTTTATCTGATTCTAACCACAGGTATATTTGACTAACTTGAAAATAGATCGATGACCAATTTTACAAATATTACGTTTAAACATAATTCATAATAATTATTAACATTCAGTATGCCTACTACCTGCAGTAAGGCTAATTATCATTATTTCTATAGGAAGCCCACATTTGGAGGTTCTTTGCTTTCATCTAGATTTCACTGACTGATAAATTTACATTAGTAAAATCAGCAAACAATGGCATTTTTAATTCGACAGGCTTAATCACCCATTCTATTTATAAAGTGCCTCCATTAACGAATTTTAGTTGCTCAGTATACTATACATGAACATGACGTGGGACCATTTTATTTACCAATAAAATGGGTATATATATTGAAAAATGTAAATAGATGGCTTCTGTATCTCTACAATCAGAACCTTGCGAGCATAAAAGGACAACACTATGTTTCTGATACAGGGGTCACTCCTATGCAGCTGTCTTATTCTTAGCATGTGAATGCTCACATGCTCATCCCTATGCACTGATCACAAGCATCAATGACATAGTGTCAGGTACATGTAGAAAATGTACTGCATGCAGATCTCAGTAACACTGTAATCCCCTCACAATATCGTTGATCGGGAATATTTTGTCCGGAACACCAGATATTTTTCAGAACTTAAACTTCCCACCACCAAACCTCCTCTTCCACATGATTATTACTCATTTTGAAATTATAGAAGAAACCGAAGTTGTAAATAGCAGTTTCACTCTAGCATATATTTAAACTAATACATATTAGAGAGAGAGAGAGAGAGAGAGAGAGAGAGAGAGAGAGA